>CM025833.1:22142532-22260902 GCA_014673565.1 Sebastes schlegelii
AGGTCGTGCCACAGTTTAACGAAAGGTTCTCGGTTCTTCCAGATCAACTCGTGACCGAACAGGATGTACCAGCTGCAGGAGAGGGAACAGAGAGCATGATGGGAAACTAGTTCAGACTGTACCGCCAGTAATCACTTCTTCCTTACTCCAGGTCCATATACAGGCTGACACGTCAGAACCACAACCAGGTTTATACGTATAGACGTATGCAATAGAAAATATGGATACAAATATAGAAATATGTAAAAATGGATCTTTATATATCTGTAAAGTGGCAGCGCTGCACAATCTATGCAGAACATTGAGCCGGGGATGTGCAACAGTATGAAGTCTAAAGTACAAACAATATGTGCATGAGAGGAGGTAGTAGAGATGTTCGTTAATTTAACACTCATTCTTTTTTTCACATAATTCTCGGATATTTATCTCAATATTTTTCACATATTTCACTAATTTTTTTCGAATATCTTTGTAATATTTTTGGGATGTTTTCCAGATTGTTTGGGGGATATTCTTCTCATATTTTGGAAATTTTTTCACATATTTCTCATAAATTTTATATTTTATTATTATAATTATTAATATTTTCCACCAATTTCTTTTTTACATATTTTACTACTACTTGTCGAATATATATATTTTTTTATTTTCCAAATTTTTTGGATCATTTTACAAATTTTTCGGATATTTTTTGGATGTTAACCAGATTTTTTGGGGGAATATTTTTTGCATAATTTTTTGGATACTTTTCACCAATTGTTTTCACATATTTTACTACTACTTGTCAAATAATTTTTTTTCAAATATTTTTGGGATGTTTTCGAATATTTTTGAATGTTCTCCTGATTTTTTGGGGTATTTGTTATATTTTTGGACATTTTTCAAATATCTTTCACACTTTTTTGTAATTTTTTCGGCCATTTGTCTAATATTTCCTGGATGTTTTCCAGACTGTTTGGATATTTCTCACATATTTTGGACACTTTTCAGATATTTCAAAAAAATTTCATAAATTTTATTAATACTTGTCAGGTAATTTTCTAATATTTTTGGATGTTTTCCAGATTTTTTTCTGATATCTTATTACATATTTTTCAGTAATTGTTCACATATTTTTGCGATATTTATTACTAATATTTTTTGGAGTTATTCCATTTTTTTCTGTTATTTTCTCATTTTATTCAGATATTTCGTAGTTTTCAGATATCTTTGGGATGATTTACTCGTGCTGCTGTGACCACATTCCAAACAAGCCTCCTCCTAAATGAGCCTGCGTGGTCAAAGAACTTCCATCCCAACACCACACCCGCTGTATCCATGGCGACGATGGCCTCAGAGCCTGGAGGGAGAGAGAAAGAGGAGAGAGAGAGAGAGAGAGAAAAAGAGAGAAAGAAAGAAAGAGAGAGAGAGAATGAGTTTATGGTCAGACAGGGGAAGCAGCTGAAGTAGCTGAAGCAGGTGAAACAGGTGAAGCGAGTCTTACGTTGGCAGCGGTGAAGGTGAACATGGGGAGGAAGACGATGGCCAGTTTGGCTTCAGGCATTTTGGTGCAGACGGCAGCCAGGACGGTCATGATGGCTCCAGACTGAAGACACAAACAACTGGTGAGATCCTGGACTCTGTGGTCCAACATGGACCCAGACCTAGAGAGTCCTCTTACTCAGGACTCTGTGGTCCCACACGGACCCAGACCTAGAGAGTCCTCTTACTCAGGACTCTGTGGTCCCACATGGACCCAGACCTAGAGAGTCCTCTTACTCAGGACTCTGTGGTCCCACACGGACCCAGACCTAGAGAGTCCTCTTACTCCAGGTCCACATACAGGCTGACACTTCAGTCTAATTTTTGGATGTTTACCAGATTTCTGGTGGGATATTTTATGCATATTTTTTTAGATATTTTACACCAACCTTTTTTCACATATTTTACTACTACTTGTCAAATATATATATATATATTTTATAATGTCCCAATCTTTGGGGGGTCATTTTACACATTTTTAGAATTTTTTGGGATAATTTTCAAAAATGTATGGATGTTTTCCAGATTTTGTTTCTAATATTTTTCATATATTTTTGGGATAATTTACTTATATTTTTTGTACTTTTTCATATTTTTTCCACATATTTCACTAATAACTTTGGGATATTTTTAGGACATTATTCATTTACTGTCAGGTAATTTTCACCAATATTGAGCTAATAATTCTACAACAGCTGTTTGTGCTGTAAAACATCATGACGCTTTAATATAAAACAATATGTACTTTACTACAATCTATGAGCAGTCGAACTGAAGTGACTTCTGCTCTCTTTTAATACTTTATAGAGGTCTGAGGAAGGAAAACTCCAGTTTTCACAAGAAAGAAGAAAAAGTGAGAAAAATCTCATCCTGAAAAATAAACTTTGTTTTGTCCCCCCCCCAGTATTCATGTCATATCCAGAGGCTGCTATCAATCAGGTCTGTATACATGCAGTCCCGTGTGGTGGCGGTACAGTGATGTTGTAACTTACGGCTCCCAGAGACGGACCGAACCTCCCGGTGGCCATCTTACTCACATAACTGAAAAACGTAGAAATGACACCTGAAAAAAACCAACAGGAAATCTAGTATAAACATCAAGACTCCAACACTGTCACTGATCAAGACATGAACTTGTCTTCACTGTATCCTGAGTCAGAGTCGGAGTCACCACTCCTAAAACCAACGGTCGGTCATACGGTCTACCTGCAGACAGGTAGACGGCCATGAACTGCTCCCTGCCCAGCATGGAGACGGCGCTGGACGAGAAGCTCCACAGGACGTACATGTTGGCGGCCAGGTGGAAGAACGAGAAGTGGCTGAACGTGGACAAGAGCATCGGAGAGCACAGCGTCTCTGCAGGAGGACAGACGACAGGAAGTGACGACAACAGTCAGAAACCAACGACAACAGTCAGAAACCAACGACAACAGTCAGAAACCAACAACAAGAGTCGGAAACAGACAACAGTCGGAAACAGACGACAACAGACAGAAACACACGACTACAGTCAGAAACAGACGACTACAGTCAGAAACCAACAACAACAACAGTCAGAAACACACGACTACAGTCAGAAACACACGACTACAGTCAGAAACACACGACTACAGTCGGAAACAGAAGAATACAGTCGGAAACCAACAACAGTCGGAAACAGACGACAAGTCAGAAACCAACAACAGTCGGAAACAGACGACTACAGTCAGAAACCAACAACAACAGTCAGAAACAGACGACAACAGTCGGAAACCAACAACAACAGTCGGAAACAGACGACTAGTCAAAAACTGACGACAACGGTCGGAAACAGACAACAACGTCGGAAACAGACGACTACAGTCGGAAACCACCAACAACAATCAGAAACAGACAACAACAGTCGGAAACACACGACTACAGTCGGAAACAGACGACTACAGTCAGAAACCAACAACAACAGTCAGAAACAGACAACAACAGTCGGAAACACACGACTACAGTCGGAAACAGACGACTACAGTCAGAAACCAACAACAAGTCGGAAACACACGACTACAGTCGGAAACACACGACTACAGTCAGAAACCAACAACAGTCAGAAACAGACAACAGTCGGAAACACACAACTACAGTCGGAAACACACGACTACAGTCAGAAACCAACAACAACAGTCAGAAATAGACAACAACAACAGTCGGAAACAGACGACCAGTCAAAAACAGACGACTACAGTCAGAAACCAACAACAACAGTCAGAAACAGACGACAACGGGTGGAAACAGATGACTACAGTCAGAAACCAACAACAATAGTCAGAAACAGACGACAACAGTCAGAAACCAACAACAACAGTCAGAAACACACGACTACAGTCGGAAACAGACGACTACAGTCAGAAACCAACAACAACAGTCAGAAACAGACAACAACAGTCAGAAACCAACAACAACAGTCGGAAACCAACAACAACAGTCGGAAACAGACGACTAGTCAAAAACAGACGACAACGGTCGGAAACAGACAACAACGTCGGAAACAGACGACTACAGTCGGAAACAGGCGACTACAGTCAGAAACCAACAACAACAGTCAGAAACAGACAACAACAGTCAGAAACCAACAACAACAGTCGGAAACAGACGACTAGTCAAAAACAGACAACAACGTCGGAAACAGACGACTACAGTCGGAAACCGACGACAACGGTCGGAAACAGACAACTACAGTCGGAAACAGACGACAGACACTAACAGATACAGACTCGTTGTTGGTTTGACCTGTTTGTTAACTAAGCCTAAAACGTGATCAGAGTTCGGGGCCTTGAACGCACCACCATGGGGACCTGAAACAGCTGTTAGTAACAGCGTTAATACTCACTGGAGGCCGGGTTGGAGGTGAAGTATTTGATCATCGAGCGCTGAAGAGACGGTACTCTCCAACAGCAGAACACTATGGTGTTAGCAGCAATGATCCCTGGGAAAAAAAACAACATCACAGAGACAACGAGGTCATGATTATTATAATAAAGTTTATTAGACTAGAGTTTAACAGGGATTCTGGGTGTGAATGTGTGCTGCAGTCTGTCTGGATGTCGTCTCACCTGTGACCGTCCTCTGACCCTCACTCAAGCTGTTCCACCACTGGTTGATCTGAAACAGAAACAACCAATCAGCGCTCAGACTGTGACCATCATTATAATAATGTCAACGCTGAGAATACATCCGCACAACGCTCTGTAAACGCTTTATAGAAAGCCTTGTAAACCAGAACCAGGTCTGTTAAGATGACAACTTCCTGTCTGTGATCATTTTAAATGACCTTATCTTAGCTCCTAGCTACAAGGGTTTAAAACTTAAAACGAGGATATCTGAATGCTTTGCCGTCTGTCTTCACAACAACCAGCGCCCTGAATCTAAACTCTTTGTTTTTCTACATTATCATTAGTTAATCATTCAAAAGGGACCTGTGTGAAATTTATAATTTATCCAAAACATTGTTTTTTCTATTTTAAAAAGTCATTTTAATCGCCCTTCATTGTACGGTTAGCAGGGTGTTTTTCTTTCAACTCTCATTCCAAGATTAACTTTCATCCTCCCTGATCCTATTTTTTCCGGCCGGTATGTCGTTAAGCTCGAGCCCTGACAACAACCTCTCCTTTAAAGACTATTTAATGCCATCTAGAAGAGATGATAAGACACTTTCATCACTGACAACAAACAGCAGATTTTCTACATGGCTGGTCATAAAGAGAAAACTCCACCTCGAGTCCTTGAATTGAAGACTTTTCCAGCATTTCCACTGATGTTTTACAGACTTTGTAAAATGAGAAATGATCGATTTGAATCACAGACTGTATTATAAAGATGGCCGACATGACAGCTCCCCAAAAGTGAAGCCAAAACATCTGGATCGCCCCCTGGTGGCCAGCTGCAGTACAGCTCATAAACCCCGCCTCCTCCATGTTAGCGGATGTCAGATAAATGTTTCCCAGAGAGGGTTTCTGTCAGTTCAGGTAGTTGTCATCAGGCTGATGTTTGTTAAAGTGTTTCTGATCAGTTTGGTTTTAATGAGTTATTTGATGCTATAAAAAGGGGCGGAGACATCATGATTGACAGCTGTGGGTCTCTGTGGATGACGACCTGCGGCCATTGTTCAGCTCACGATTAGTTCGAGTGACCTCGATACCGCGACTCCATCCCCCCGATCACTACTGCACAGACTCGGGCTCCAAATGACGTCATATTTTGGCTTCACTTGTGTACAGTGGGAGGAAGTGGAGACGCGTCGGCCATCTTTATATACCGTCCACGGTCTGAATGCACATTTGTAAATGAGTCAGTGCCACTTCAGTGTGATGTCAGAGCGATGACTCCACCCTCCCTCACCTCTTTGCGGACGTCTCCTCGCTTCTGCGGTCGCAGCTTCTCCAGCCAGTCAGCTCTGACCTCGTCGAAGTAGCTCTGGACCCGGGACTTGAGAGACTCGTACTGCCAGATGGCCGCCGAGCCGAAGGAGCAGCCTGTAAACTGACATAGAATTAACACCTGCCGACGACGTCACGCCCAACGCCAACAGGTAAACATCATCGCCACCTACCCCCACGGTGAAGACGAGCGGTCTGAGGAGCCGGCTGAAGGCCCGGGGGGAGCCGGGCGGAGCCTGATGCTCCAGGTGGGGGGCGGAGGCCCGGCGCTGGACCGCGGCCTCGGAGGACTCTGTGAGCGGGGGTCCCGGCTCCTCCGCCTTCTTGGATTCTGGTTTCCTGGCAGCTTTCCTGAAGCCGCATCTCTGCTGGAAGCTGTGAGGCCACCTAGTGGACAGACGGAGAACTTCAACAACACTCAACTCCCCGAGGAGTAACAGAGCTCAGCACCCTGAGGAAGAACAGAGCTCAGCACCCTGAGGAGTAACGGAGCTCAGCACCCCGAGGAGGAACGGAGCTCAGCACCCTGAGGAGTAACGGAGCTCAGCACCCTGAGGAGTAACGGAGCTCAGCACCCCGAAGAGTAACAGAGCTCAACACCCCGAGGAGGAACGGAGCTCAGCACCCCGAAGAGTAACGGAGCTCAACACCTTGAGGAGGAACGGAGCTCAGCACCCCGAGGAGTAACGGAGCTCAACACCTTGAGGAGGAACGGAGCTCAGCACCCTGAGGAGTAACGGAGCTCAGCACCCTGAGGAGTAACGGAGCTCAGCACCCCGAAGAGTAACAGAGCTCAACACCCCGAGGAGGAACGGAGCTCAACACCCCGAAGAGTAACGGAGCTCAACACCTTGAGGAGGAACGGAGCTCAGCACCCTGAGGAGTAACGGAGCTCAGCACCCCGAAGAGTAACAGAGCTCAACACCCCGAGGAGGAACGGAGCTCAACACCCCGAAGAGTAACGGAGCTCAACACCTTGAGGAGGAACGGAGCTCAGCACCCCGAGGAGTAACGGAGCTCAGCACCTTGAGGAGGAACGGAGCTCAGCACCCTGAGGAGTAACGGAGCTCAGCACCCCGAAGAGTAACAGAGCTCAACACCCCGAGGAGGAACGGAGCTCAGCACCCCGAGGAGGAACAGAGCTCAGCACCCCGAGGAGTAACGGAGCTCAACACCTTGAGGAGGAACGGAGCTCAGCACCCCGAAGAGTAACGGAGCTCAACACCTTGAGGAGGAACGGAGCTCAACACCCCGAGGAGTAACGGAGCTCAACACCTTGAGGAGGAACGGAGCTCAGCACCCTGAGGAGTAACGGAGCTCAGCACCCCGAAGAGTAACGGAGCTCAACACCTTGAGGAGGAACGGAGCTCAACACCCCGAGGAGTAACAGAGCTCAGCACCCTGAGGAGGAACGGAGCTCAGCACCCCGAAGAGTAACGGAGCTCAACAACTTGAGGAGGAACACAGCTCAACACCCTGAGGAGGAACGGAGCTCAGCACCCTGAGGAGTAACGGAGCTCAGCACCCTGAGGAGTAACGGAGCTCAGCACCCCGAAGAGTAATGGAGCTCAACACCTTGAGGAGGAACGGAGCTCAACACCCCGAGGAGGAACGGAGCTCAACACCCTGAGGAGGAACGGAGCTCAGCACCCTGAGGAGGAACGGAGCCTATTTTCACCTATTTTTTCAAAATAAAAGCCCAAGGAGGTAACTTTCTTAACAGGGAACTCAGAACTAACTATTTATAATGCTTCAGCTGCTTTTCATTCAATTACAACTTTTATTTACTGATTCATAATCTTCTGATTCTGTTTCCTTGTTCATACAGATTAAAGCCAGCAATACAGTTTAGCATCAGCTATTCAAAAACCTTAAAATATTCCACATCTGTTATACACTATTGGTATTATTCAACTTTCCAATGATATTCATACAAATTAAACCCATTCCCACTTTTCCATCTATTCCTACTTCTTCACATTCTTCTCACAACATTTCAGCCAGCATTACAGCGTAGCGGCCGCTCTTCAGCATCCAGCATTCACACTGCAATTTACTCAGAAATTGCTTTTCTAGTTCCTGTCTGATATTTTATGAACATTTTCAAGAAATTGTAATAATACATTTTTCATATTTTGCATTATTCACACTTTCTGTATATTTTTAGGATTTATTCCAGATTTCTTTTTGAATATTTTACTAATATTTTTCAAATATTTTTCCAGCTTTTTGGATAGTTTAAGAGTAATATTTTGGAGATTTTACTGAAAGTTTTGAGATATTTTCTTAATGTTTTCCGGATTTTCTTCCAGATGTTTCACAACTGTTTTTCCTGAATATTTCATAGATTTTTTCAGATATTTTTTACAAATATTTTTCAAATATTTTTCCAGCTTTTTGTTTTTCAGATGTTTTATGAGTAATTTTGAGATATTTGGGGGATATAGTTTTCCAATGTTTTTTTTTTGGGATATTTTCCTAATATTTTCCAGATTTTTTTCAGATATTTTACCGATTTCTTTTTGGATATTTCAATTTCAATATTTTTCAAATAGTTTTAATTGATTAATAAGTAATAATGTTAGTATACCTGACTGATATTTAGGGGTAGGGTGAAGCTACATGCTGTAAATCATATGACACTAGGATGCTTTAGAATTCCATTGTCACGTGTCATGTGACGTCAAACTAGTTTGTCGGCTAACAGCAGGCGCTAACGGAGCTAACGGAGCTAACGCAGCTACCACCAGAGCAGCGCAGCGGGGTGAGCTCCGTCTCTCAGCCGGAGGAAGGCTGCCTCCGCCCGGCTGGAGGAGGTGACTGACCTGCCTCCCCTCGCGGTGCTCCGTGAAACATCTTCTCCGGTCAGTCTGAGCAGAACCGCGCAGCTCCTCCACGCCATGCTGGAGCCCGGTGACCCCCGGCAGCTGCTTCAGTACCGGGTCAACACGGAGCTCCGGGAGCCGGGCGGAGGACGGAGAACCCGCAAACTGAGGGAACTCTCGCGAGACTCGGTGCGCGACTGCTTATCATAATCCTAACCATCTCGCGAGAGTTCCCTCAACTTGCGGGTTCCCTTCTAGACACTACCCGACACAACGTCATCAACACAAACTATAACTTCCGTCCGTGACTTTCAAAGTAAAACGCAGTTAAAGTAAAACTATTTTACCTTCAAATGAGAATTTTTTTTTTTACTTATTTGTCTATTTATCATTTCAATTTAGTTTGAATTAATTTAATATTTATAATAAGTATGTGTATGTATATGTTATAATGAGTGTGTAAATACATTTTAAATAGATTTGACACCGTGACTTTCAAATTAAAGTATAGTTAAACTAAAACTATTTTACCTTCAAATGAGAACTTATTACTTCTATTTTTTTTTTTTTAATTATTTGTCTATTTCTTAATTCAATTTAATTTTAATTTATTATTACTAACTATATGTATGCATATGTTAATGAGTGTATAATCATGAGTGTGTAAATATATTTTAAATAGATGTAGTTACACACCGTGACAACAGGTGTAACTATTCTGTTGCAGTATAAACAGGTAATTATAAACACTGGATATCACGATTGTTTGGGGGATATTTGACAAATATCTTTCTAGATGTATTAGTAATTTCTATCTGATATTTTCTTAGCACTTTTAAGAACTTGTAATAATATTTTTTCATATTTTACAAATACTCACACTTTCGGTATATTTTTGCTAATATTTTCTGTCTTTTTGTTTTTTGGATATTTTATTGTAATTTTCGGATATTTTACTAATATTTTTGGGGGATTTTTTTTCAATATTTTTCGGATATTTTTACAATGTTTTTTCGATATTGTTTTTCCAGTTATTTCACTGATTTCTTTTCAGATATGTAATAATATTTTTCAAATACTTTTTTTTTTCAGTTATTTCATTAGTCATTTTCAGATATTTTACTGATATTTCTTTTTATATTTTACCAATGTTTTCCGGATTATTTTTCACCGGATATATCAAAGACGTGTAGGATATTTTATTGATTTCTTCTGGATATTTTACTGCTATTTTTCCAGCTTTTTATTTTTTTGAATATTTTATGATTAATTTGGGGTTATTTTACAAATATTTTCAATCTTTTTGTTTTGGGGGATATTTTATTAGTAATTTTTGTATATTTTACTGATATTTTTCTGGATATTTCACAGATATTTTACTGATTTTGTTTAAAATATTTTTCAAATATTTTCAATCTTTTCTTTTTGGATATTTTATTAGTAATTTTCGGATTTTTTTTCTTTCCCAATGTTTTTTAGATATTTTTTTCCAGCTATTAAACAGATTCTTTTTTAGATATTTTACAGATTTTTTTCACATGTTCCACATTTTCGGTCTTTGATATTTTTTTCTCTGATATTTTATTTATAACAAACTGATTCTTAACAATCTGTAAACATCTGGAGTAAAATAAAAACTCAGAGTGAAACTTTGATGCGATTTATTGAAGAGTCGTCCGTCCACAGAGTGTTAGTGAGAAGTTTCCTTCTACAGAGATTAAAATATCACAGACAGATTTAAATACAGTAAAAGCACAACGATGACTCAGCGACACCCCCCACCCCCCTGCCAGGTAATAATTCAACGCTTTGATGTACGTTTTCTCTCATTTGGTGGGAATGTCAGAGTTGTCAACCAATCAGCAGCGACGTGTCTATAAACCCCGCTGTATTGAAGGCAGTGCGGTTGTGTAACACAACAGGGCGTTCAACGCACCGTTTCCGTCTAAATAGACGTTCTGCTTCGTTTCATCAGAGCTGAACGCGCTTCCGAGGTTCTCATTTGATTCGTCGTCTTTTTTTCCGTCCTTTCTCATCCTGGTGTTTCAGATTAACGAGGATTTACTGCCGAGCTGAAGTCCACGTTAACAAAACTATAACCAGTGTTTGGTCTTCAGTATGAGACACACAGGCCTCCTCTCAAAGCATCATGGGAGTTGTAGTGAAATTGTTTTTTATCTTGAAATAATGAGGTCTTCGCAGACAGTAAACTGTTAATAAGTTCTTTGTCTTAAACGCATTTGTGTTTGTGCATTTTATTTTGTAGGAGTGAGGAAAAGGGGCGGGGTTTCACTGTGTCATCATTTACCAAAATAAAACAAAGAAAATAAAAAGAACAAATGAAACATCAAATAGCACCGACATTAATTTCAGACTAAATAAATACTCTGATGACATTTACAGTAAAAATATAAAACGGTCGAGTTCAAACATATTTACAAATCACAGAGAGATAATACAGAACCAGGACCAGGACCAGGACCAGGACCAGAAATAAAAACGGAACTGAAACCAGACAAAAAAACACAAAATGTCTGCTGAAGATTTCACAAAATATTTGTCCTAAATTAAAGAAAGAGTAACAGGAAGTCAGCTGTGTTGTGAGCGCGACTACAAAAACCTTTAATTTAGTTCTTTTATGAAACTATCAGACAGATAAATATTCAAGTGAGCTCTATTTATAACACAGCTCCTGGTCCTGGTCCTGGTCCTGGTCCTGGTCCTGGTTCTGTGCAGCAGCTCATCCCCTCTAGTTCGTCCCAACTCGCTGCTCTCTCGTTGTTTTTTACACTGAAAGCGAAGAACATGAATAAAGAAGCAGAGGGAGAAACTCCAAACACGTCTGGTCTGAGAGAAAACTGGAACACAAAAACACGTTTCAAGGTTTAATGTCAAATATATTCACAGATTGTCACGTGATCCGCTCCCTACTTATCAACAGGAATACTGACTGACCAATGACACGCAGTCACTGCCTCTCAGCGGACCAATCAGAATGCATTTTCAGTGCAGGCTGGAGGCGGGGCTAAAGTTCACTCAGGTGTTCACTTACATAGACGTATATATACGTAGACGCCGCATTGACTCCTGGATCATACGCCAACGCCGGCGCCATATTGGACCAGGCGTGATGGGCCTGTAACCCTCTACTAGTGAACGGGGGATAAAAAGCACTATGACGTCTACATTTATCAACCCGCTTCAACCAGTCATTATTCTATTAAAGGCTGTATGATCTACGTGGAGTAACGTTAAGTTCACGCTTTTTATTCTTTTCCCAAAGATTTTGGTGAAAAACTGTTAAATACGTTAACGTCACGGCGTCCGAATCCTGGATCAGCGGTCTGTCCTTCGATACGGTGGATTCAATCAATTGTTAGGTTGTTATTAACAACTAGTACTATCATGTCACATTTTCCTTTAAGCATTTTACACAATATCAACTGTTCAAGTTAACGTTACGTCTTTACAAAACGTTTGTAACATCAGATAAGAGCTAGCTAACATTCCTTATTGTTAACTAATCAATATAAGTTAAAGATATCTAACGTTCCTTATTGTTAACTAATCAATATAAGTTAACTATCCAGATTCTCAGTAACTGGAGACTAACCTTTATGTTTCTACTCCTCATAGATCATAAACTCATTAATTGAATAACGACTGGTTGAAGTGGGTTGATAAATGTAGACGTTATAGTGCTTTTTATCCCCCGTTCACTAGTAGAGGGTTACAGGCCAGCCTCGCCTGGTCCAATATGGCGCCCACGTTGACGTATCGCCGCAACGGGCTGAAGCGTCCAATGCAGCATCTATGTATATGTGTTTATGTTCTCTTGTCGTTCTCTCTGATGAGAAGAGAACGTCACGTCAACGCCACCAACCAATCAGCTGCTACATCAGCTGACAGGTGACATGTGAGCTTAATGTATTTATTTTCAAAATAAAAGTCTTCCAGATATTGTTTACTGAGCTAATAAAAGGCTGGCATTCAGGAGATACAAGGTTTTCACCTGACAACAGTGATAAACATAAAGAGACGAAGCTCCAGTGTTTGCTGCCATTTTTAGACTGAAAACGCGTATTATATTTATAATATTTTATTGTTCAACACAGGTCATTTCAGTAGAATATGACAATAAAATAGAAATTACATATTATATGTGTAAATGAGGCATTATCTAGTGCTAACTTTTGGTGAAATCTACAGACGTTTCTCTGCGGTATTTAGATGGTCCTAAACCATGTTTGAAGTCGATCTGAGTCGGAGTTTTTTGAAGTACGCGGCCTGTAAAAAAACCCGCTAAAAATGGGCAAAAATGGAACATTGAATTAAAAATGGCTGACTTCCTGTTGAGTTTCGGGCATACCTCCAAGAGGCTTTTTTGTGTGTCTCCACATGTTACATCTGTCTGCCAAATTTCATACATGTTGGTGAAACCTGAACGAGGGGCTCAATTTTTCCGACTTTGTAGGGGGGGACACCGAAGCCCGAGACCCTTAAAATAACACATTTTACAGTTGGTTCAACAACTTTCTGAGCACCTTAAGGCGATTCATTTTAATAATAATAATAATTCTTTCAGTATCAAGAGGGCCTGCGCTGCCCTGACCAGTCTGTTTGCTCTGAGTCACTCCTGATGATTGATTGATTGATT
The DNA here is from genome assembly GCA_014673565.1 of Sebastes schlegelii. Classification (NCBI taxonomy): domain Eukaryota; kingdom Metazoa; phylum Chordata; class Actinopteri; order Perciformes; family Sebastidae; genus Sebastes; species Sebastes schlegelii. Next base: position 22,155,942 of record CM025833.1, read on the forward strand.
AATTGATTGATTGAAAACGTTATCTTTAACATGACAGTCTCTCCTCACAGAGACAAACGTCCTCTCAGACTCTGCAGGAGGAAGTGAGGAGGAGGAGGAGGTGGTGGCGCTCCTCCTCCTCACTCCCTCATGCAGACGTTGCACCTCCCGATGCTCTCCCTCTGCTGCCAGCCCTCCGTCAGCGTGGTGGAGGAGCTGTTGGAGGAGCTGGAGGAGGAGCTGGAGGAGGTCGTCTCCACTCTGGTCAGCCAGAAGCTGTAGATGTTGGCGAAGTAGTGGCAGGTTCCTCGAGGCCCCTGACACTCCACGAAGGGCTGGGCCCTGAAGTCCGTCAGACAGCTACCTGATGATGTCAGTGACTGGCCGCCGCCCTCGTCGCCGGCGCCCGTATGCTGTAACACACATGCACGCAGGAAATTACATCATCATTGTTACGGCTGTATGTGTTTCCTGTGCTGTTGTCCCTTCTGCCCAGGTGTGCTGCATTTGTTCAACGAGGTTGGGAAGGAAGTGCTTAAAAGCTCCTGTGCCAGCAGCAGAAGAGAAAGGCTTCTAGTGTGTGGACTGCTGCTTCTGCTGCCTCTCAGTTTATGACTTTATATTATCTTTTTTTTTAATATGTCTTTGTTAATAAATCTTTTGGATTTTGAGAGTTTTAAAGGTGTCTTTTGTGGTTGGTTTGTGTCAGTGTTAGTGTTGTTCGCCCCAATAGGGCTGCCCAAGGGTGGGGTGCAACAAATGGGGGGCGCACACTCTCTGGCACTCAGGCTGCAGCCGGAAGCACTACTCGGGAGACTCCCGTCTCCATTGTTGCGTTGTTTTGATTTAGATTACTTTTTTTATCCAGCATTTAGTTTGTAACCTTTTTTGTGGGCTTGAGATCTGCGGTAGTTAAGTTATCGTGCTGTTGTTTGAAGTTAGATATTTTTGGAGTTTAGTAGGATGAGCAGGGTGCGACGGCCCACAGCGTGGCTGGCCAAGCAACTTCCCTTCTTTTGTTCATTTAACCGGGATCTCCAACCTTTTTGTTTGCTCAGTTACATTTTTGAGTTACTTTTGTCTTGATTTAAAATAAATCTGTCTCTTGGCGTCCTTTTATATGCTTCGGTCTCTCCAGAGCCTTTGGTTGTTTGAGAGGCCGTAATATATTTGGGGGCTCGTCCGGGATGTGCACAGCATGGGAAACACATACAGCCGTAACACTCCCACCCTTAAAACAATGAATAAATAGTCTGTCACGTTGTCACTTAATCACACAGTCATACAAAAACACTTAAAGTTTAGCACAGCACTAATATAATACACAAGAGTTCACTGTGACATATTACAACCATACTTTTTATTCATAGAAATGAAGTGTACTTGGAACTTAAAATGGGTGCAACTTAAGGCCGTATGTTAGCGTAAAACATAGCTAAAATGCGCAGATCAGAAGCACTCCACAAGACTCAACACCTCACTACCTGAGCATATAGCCTAATCCAAACTGCACAGTCTGGAATATAATGTTAGCGGCCAACACTACATATAAAAAAACGCTTAAAGTGTGGCAGTAGTACTGTAGTAGAACCTGGGCCACTGCGTACCCACCATGAGGAAGGAGTATCCAGTCCACAGGCTCCTCCAGCTGGGGGGGCAGTCCGGCTGGTTGGAGGTCTGGCTGTGCAGGGCGACGGGTGAGGAGGGGGCTTCACACACCACACAGCGGCTGATGTGATCTTCGATGGAGGCTCCGCCCACCGGTACACTGGGGACGGCCGCCGTCGTCGACAGCCAATAGGATTTATCGTTACGGCTGGCGTAAGAGCAGGTTCCCATGTTACAGGAGGAGAACGGCATGGTGGAGAAGACCTGCATACACGACCCCGCCTGACCTGCAAATATTAGTAGTACAAATATTCATTAAAATATACATTACATTTAGCGGCTCAGCTGGTTTGGAACCTCGACTGAGGCGGTACCAAGAATGGAGCGGTTCTATTGGTACAACTTGTCCAAAAGGTCTACTTGTACAGATAGAGTTAATTTAATAGCATGGAAACCTTTGTATGCGTGTGTTTATGTATATATATATATATATATATACACTGTATATATACCCAGGTCCTGAGTGTGAGCCTTCTCCTGGCCCTCCAGGTACAGCAGACTGTATCCGACCCACAAGACCCTCATGTTTACTGGACAGGAAGGAACCATCTTTGATTGGCTGTGCAACACCAACAGGAAGCCCGAGTTCCAGTTTTTGGTTGGTCCGGGAGTACCACGATCACCGATTGGACCAGGATCACCTGAAACACAAAGACCACAGGAAGTTACATCAACAAAACAAATCCACACGACACTCTAACCCAAACTGAACCCCAGACAGACAGGTGGAGGTCTCACCTATGGCTCCCACTACTCCACTCTCCCCCAGCAGGCCTGGCTCTCCTCTGTCTCCATCTGGACCTGGGGGACCCTCAGGGCCAGTCGGACCTTCAGAACCGATGTCCCCCTTCCTACCTGAAACACATCATCAATCACCTTAATGATCAGCTGCCCTGAGACTAAAACTGATGGTAGTAGTTTCACATCAGAAGATATTTTGAGACGTTCCTCATTTAAACTATGAACTGGTTCTGGATCGTACTTTATTGGGTCACCTGTGGTGAAATCGGTTCTTCTGAGCAGAAAGGTGTCTGAAAACTGTCTGAATGGGACACAATGATGATTCATCATGACCCGGTCCACCAACTGGTTTCTCACCTTTGGGTCCCCTCCGGCCGATTTCTCCCTGGACGCCGACATCTCCAGCCTGACCAGGGAGGCCCGGGGGTCCTGGGGGGCCCAGTGTCGTGGGAGGATAAGTGGGGCAAGGGGAGACTCGTCCCTTCTCCCCCTTTGGACCCACTGATCCGGCCAATCCCTTTGGTCCCGGAGGCCCACTGGAACCGGTACAACCATTAGCACCCCGACTACCAGGTAGTCCCATCAGTCCTGAAGACCCCCTCATACCTGATCACACACACACACACACACACACACACACACACACACACACACACAGATGTAACCAAGGCCTTGTTCAGATCTGGTAGTCCTGAGTGATCCGATCACAAGTGGACAGCTCTAAGTACAGGTGTGAATGCACTCAAGTAGCATTGAGATCCGATTGCTCAGACCACATTTGGAGGTGATCTGTACCTCGCTGTTGCCTGGCGAAGGCAGCGGTGTCGTGTACCCGAATTCAGGAATCTGTAGGATATTACTACTGACCTGTAGTATTACGTTGCAGTCTGCTGTATCAGCCGAGTGTTTACTACGTGTTTATTTTTTTGTCTCCAGGTGGACACCTTGGAGTCCATTTTGTGTCTTACTCACATGTCCACAAAAGGAACAAAGATCCGCTGGGTTTAAGTCCTCGGTTAGTTTCATTTCAGGAGTCCGTTAACTGCTAAGGAACGAAAGGAGAGTCTGACCTTTCTCTCCTGGATTTCCAGGGATGCCTGGCAGTCCATCGGGCCCCGGAGATCCCTGAGGGCCCCTTGGCCCCTGGCACCCTGTGTCCCCATTGTCCCCATCATCTCCAGGCACCGGAGGGTTCTGACCTGGATCCCCCATGTCACCAGCACACCCTGAAACAACCAAACAAAGGTCAGAGGTCATCCAGTGTGATTTATCTGTTAAAGTTTATCAAACCTGAACGTTGAAGTCTGACCTGGCTCTCCATCTGTTCCAGTACAACCAGGATCTCCACGAGGTCCTGGGATTGGATCTTTACAGTCAGGTCCAGATTTACCGGGAGGTCCCAAACCCCCTGGTGGTCCTACAACACACAGAGACCCATTACTGGCAGACAGTCAAACTAAAGTTCCCGATCACCGAGCAGGTCTGCCACATCCTGACACTGATGGGGAATCACACTGCTACAGACCTTCGGGTCCGGGGGGGCCTCTGGGTCCTGGTGGGCCGGGCTGGGATGAACCATATGGTCCTGGAGGACCTGGAGGACCTTTATCCCCTGGAAGACCTTTAGAACCCGTAGCACCGGGCACACCCAGTCCTAAGCAGAAAGATGGATGTTATCATTGTGATGCTGATGACTAAACTTTATATAAAAACTAAATATGGAATAACCACTTCAGTATCGCACTAAAGTTTGGTCCAAATATCTTTCCAGCTGAACTTGACAACGGTCCCAACAGAACTTTGTACCGACACCATCAGCAGACTCTTTAACAGGCGGAGTTATGAAGGTTTTTATATGTTGTCACAACTTCCCCGTTCACATAATGCAGCGGTCTTCCCTGAGTTATTTGGGATTTTAAGTGGCTCCCCTTTTGCAAGATTTTGCCATAGACTGTATATAAGAAGAGGACATCACCCATTGGTTTGTTAACTGCCGTTTTGAAGCCTTAAAGGGACTGTTTGTAAGAATCAGAAATGTCTTGTTAACAGCGACACCTGTGTCCGTTAAGTCAACTAAAGTCAGCGTCCTGTTGCTGGCGCTTGTGCTCGCTCTACATAGACATGAAGGAGCATCGCTCAACACAGTGAGGAGACACACGTCAGCTAAAAGCACAATATCACTCTATATTTCAGCTGCTTGGCAGTAATGTTAGCTGACCAGACCAAGGTCATAGGAGACGATAACGTTTCTCTCTGCGGAGCCCCGTCACTTCACAAGACACGGGAAACCTCTGTTGGTCTGGAGGAGCTGCAGCAGTTATTTCTGCACAAACGTCCACTGAACATTCACTAGATATTCTCAGAGCTAAACTAACTCTGCTGCAGTGTGGAGTGAGCAGCATGCACGTGAGAGGTGGAGAGAGAGAGAGAGAAGGAGCGTGGTGTGTGAGTGAAGGCAGCAGAGGAGCAGAGACTCCGGTCCTGGAGACCAAAGCTACGGTCTCCCCCGCGTCCTCCGACCGCGGCCAACACTGTTTAACAGCTTCACCAGATACAACCAAGAGGGTTTGGTGCTTCACTGGAGTTTGTGTTGGAGTCTGAGTCTGAACAGCGGAGACACACGAGAGACCAGGAGACACACGAGAGACCAGGAGACACCGACCAGCAATGATTTATACGAGTTAGAAGTTACCAAAAGTCCCTTTAAGTTCGGCATTGTGGCCGTCGCCATCTTGGTTTTTGGCCATCCCCAATCTGGGACTTCTACCAGGTAGTTGTATATGTCGAGAGACGGATCATCTCTTCACAAATGTTTGTTGGTTTCAACAGACTGAATTATGAAGGAGAAGATGTTACAACAGCACAGGTTTATTTCATCTCCCTTTACTGACCTTAGTGTGTTTAGTGTGTGTGAGAGACTCGTACCTCTAGTCCCCATGTCCCCCTTCACTCCTTTCAGTCCGTCCAGTCCATGAAGTCCGAGCGGTCCAGGAGGGCCTGACGCAAACAAAATCATTCATGAAAAAGCAGAGTGTAAACTTATTTAGACCAACTCCCACACCTGTGCACTGAAATCTGTCAGGTAGGTATAACAAACAAGTACAAGTAAACAGCTTCAGATAGAAGGAAGAGGGCGGAGTCAGGTGACTAAACTGTTCGGTCAGCCGTGGGACAGCTTGGGGGTCGTCCGTGAGCGTCGGTCTAGTTTTATCGGTCGGTTCTAGTCTGATGGAGTTCTTTCCGCCGATTCAGCATGTTGAATCGGCGGCGGAGCTCGTCGGTGAGAGAAATCACTCTGATTGGCTGTTCAGCTTAAACCAATCAGTGCACGAGAAGAGAAACGGAAGTGAGGAAAGCGAGTCATTCCAACACACGGGTATTTTCACAGCGACATGACCGTCTGGAATGAAGCTAAGCGATGAGTGAGAGTGGTGTGAAAATGGTCGGCAGACGCCGCTTTGTTTCATATCATAACAACGGCTTGTATATCCGCCGTCCTCGCTCTTCCCGTTTCCCTTTATGAATGATGAATACAGACTACCGCCACCTGCTAGTGTGGAGAGTCATTTCCTCTCACGCAGGCGTAGAACGTACGTGGTAGTCGGCTGTCGGTTGTCATCTCTACGGTGTGTTCGTGTGCAACTTGTTGGCCAAGACAAAGGCAACACAAAAGTCGGCCTTTGTCGCCGCTAGTTAGTTGATGTCTGGTTGGTGTGTCTGGATCTTTACATCTGGCTGAGATCTGATCAGAATGTGAACCATATCCAGATAAAGTATCCAGATACACATCACATGTTTAACCCACCTGGAGATGGTGTTTGTATTTAAATAATAATAACCTCCTCCCTCCCTCACTCAAGGAAAGAAATGAGAGTTAAACCTTTTCTCTTTACCGGACTATCTTAGTTTCTTACTGAGTCAATAATCTAACAGCTCTGGGTTTGAGTTCTGACCTTGGAGTCCGGAGCAGCCCTGCGGTCCTGCAGGACCATCAGCACCTGCTGTACCAGGAAGACCCGGAAGACCCGAGCGACCTCTGGGACCTGAGGGACCGACCACACCTGGAATAAATCAGACAGACGGGGTTAGGGTCAGCAGCCAGCTCCACCTTCGATGTGTTTCAGGACATCACGGGTCAAAGTTCAATCAGACTGAACTCTTAATGGGGGGGGGCGTCACTTTGAGAAAACAAGGAAGGAAGTCCTGCCTACTGATAACGGCTATAGAGTCTACAGAGTAATAGAGTCGCCAGTAATATCCTGGGGGCGTGGCTATCCAGCCCGACTACACAGCTGCTGGTCTCTACTGGTTTTGGATGGCAGCACACGTTACAGAAAGAAGGAGGTGAGCTTCTGTACCTTGTGGGCCCAGTTCCCCCCGAGGGCCTGGATCCCCCTTGCATCCTCTCTGTCCTGGACTCCCGATGAAACCGGGTCCTCCAGGATCTCCTCGGGGTCCAGGAGGTCCTGAGAGAGAGAAACAGCAGATTCATCCAGAAACTCATCAGACAGTTTGAGCGTTATATTTGCTTTCCCGCATCCACAAGGGTCGCAACGGCCAGAGTGATGTCACACCATCAGACGCGGCCTTACGCGGGGGATCCGTGCGGCAGGTTTTCGCCCGTACGTGCATATCCAAATTTTTCAAACTACGCTGACGCGGATGGGCGGAGAAAATGGAGAACTTTGAGAATGTTGGTTTGCCGCGAGGAGAAACCCGCAGATCCAAACGTTTCCTCGCCACGATTCCCCGTCAGCTCGTGTCCGTGCGACCGTCCTTGAAGAAAGTGTTTATTCAACACAGCGCAGCACAACTCTCATTGCTAGTTTCAGACCAACGCAGTTGTTATTTTCACGCCAAGCGCCCCACGTTGTGGAGGTAGCAAATATACTTGCACCCATCTTTGCGCCCATGGAGTGTGTTGGTCTTAAAATGAGGTGTGGTCACGTGCTTTGTTGGCGCTTGCAGGCTCGTTAGCTTGCTAGCTTGTTAGGGAGACTGACAAGCTCTCCTAGCGGCGAGGAGCGAGGCAGAGGGACCGCGACCCGGCGCTGTCCTCTGTTGGGCTCATTTCCTGTAGCATGGTGGAATTAGCAAACTAAGCTAGCTAAGTAGCCGGCCGTCCGACCAGCGGGCCAGTGGCCAACGGCAGCGCTGGAAAGATAAACTGAGGGCGTATAAATCTCTGGATGTCTATAGTTAACTCTCCTTCAGTAAAGAGAAAGGGTTGCTAATAGTTTAGCCTTCTGCTAACAGCAGCTAACGGCTCACGTTAGCTGCTGTTAGCATCATGCTAAATATTAGCATCATTTCCTCTCCGTCTCTGAAACGCTTCTCTGATATTGTAGCTCTAGAGCTCCAATCACAGCTACTCATCTCTAATGTCTGAGATCTGATTCAGACAACAACACAGAGGACATTTAGATGTGGAGCTTTAGCCCACTGCTAGCGTTAGCCTCCAGCTAATGTTAGCCCACTGCTAGCATTAGCCTCCAGTCTTTCCTTTGGTTAGCCTCCAGCTAATGTTAGCCCACTGCTAGCATTAGCCTCCAGTCTTTCCTTTGGTTAGCCTCCAGCTAATGTTAGCCCACTGCTAGTGTTAGCCTCCAGTCTTTCCTTTGGTTAGCCTCCAGCTAATGTTAGCCCACTGCTAGCGTTAGCCTCCGGTCTTTCCTTTGTTTAGCCTCCAGCGACGTAATCATGATGTCAGCTGTAAAAAGATCTATTTTGGGTACATTCTAATTTGGGTTTAAATCCAAGTTATTGCCAAAATTGGCGCTTGTGCTTTTCGCTTTGACACCAATTCCTCCGCCGTTATCTTGTCTGTCAACTTTATCTCGTCCCGTCCATCGCTCGACTACGTATTGATAACGCGGTGCTGATACGCGAAATGAACTAAATGGGTTTTATTTCTATTAAAGAAAACTACAGTTGTGAGTTTTTATTTTACAGGCTACTGATCATCTTTGTTTCACTGCTGAAGAACCAGAACCAGATCATCACCTGATAGCCCGAAGTCTCCAGGAGGCCCCTTGTCTCCGGGTGGACCAGGAAAACCAACGGAGTCTCCTTTATCACCTGAAAAGAAAAAGAAACGTTACACACCAACCTGCACGGTTAAAGATGAAGGAAGCCTTGATATCTATTTGTATTTCATGTACGTGGTGGTGGGCAGGGTTACGGGTCAGGGGTTAGATGCTACCTTTGGATCCAGTATATCCTTGACGACCGGGTTCTCCAGCTGTTCCCGGACATCCCAGGTCACCCTGCGACCAAAAACAATAAATACTTAACATTTTCTGAACAAAAGAAGCAAAAGAAAAAGTCCTGTTTATTTGGTTCTAACGTTTAAAACCTCGTCTTCTGGGCCTCTTTTAACTGTAATTGCAGTTTTATAGCAGTTTGTATAAGTCTTCTTACCGGATCTCCGGTCTCTCCGGGGAAGCCGATGAATCCTGGTGGTCCTGTACGTCCAGTTGGTCCCGGAGGTCCTGGTTGGCCGTAGGCCCCGGGGGGTCCTGGGAGTCCTACGAAGCCTAAGGGTCCGTTGATGCCCGGATACCCCGGCTTACCGGTAGCTCCTTGCTCACCTTTACTTCCTTTAGACACACAGAGTTTTAATTAGGGGCGGGAAAAAAATTTATTCACCTACATGTATCGCAAGGCAAGGAAGTTACCGCTTTTATTGTGGTAGTCTGAGTAACGTGACGTCATATCCGTTCCGTATCCGTCAACCAAAACAAACCGCAGCGAGCCGAAACGAGAAAGTATAAAACGGCGGAGGGTCGGCGTGGATACGACCTGCACCCTGCGGATATCCGCAATGTGAATTCTGACTAGTCGTAATTCCAGTTTCAGATATCTTTAATTCCCCTCAATTCAAGATATCTACATGGATATCTAAAATTAAATTATGACTAGTCAGAATGACGTTGTAGACATAACTGGAGTTACGGAAAGTCAGAATGTAATTACAGGTTTCTAGAATTAGAGTTTTTACTAGGCCACTTTGACTTGTTTTCAGACTTTTTTTAAACTTTTTTTTTTTTATTTTTTTAACTTTTTTTTTTACATTTGTCGGACATTTTTTAAAAACTTTTTTCAAACCTTTTTTTTACTTTTTCCAGAAATTTTTTTCCGGATATTTTTTGGAAATTTTTTTTTTTCACTTTTTGAGACAATTGTGTGGACATTTTTTTGGTACTTTTTTTTCCGGACTTTTTTTTCACTTTTTTTCAGATATCTTTCGGACATTTCTTTAAAACAATTTTTTTTCGGACATTTTTTGGGGATATTTTTTATTCGGACACTGTTCAGATGTTTTGTTGGGCCGATATCCAATGGGAAGTCTTGATGAGCAACGTCATGACAACAACTCTGACTAGTCACAATGAGGTTCTAGATATCTCTAATGTCAATTCAGGATAGTCAAGCTTAGCTATGTCACTTCCTGTCACTATGGTAACAGCTCTGACCTCGTGGTCCAGGGAAGCCGTCGATGCCGGCGGGTCCTTCTGTTCCTGTCTGTCCTCTGATGGGGACACCTTTGGTCTCTCCTTGAGGCCCCGGGACCCCTTTACAGCCTGCATGAGACACACATGATTGGTGTACTTTCACTCATTCTTTATAGTTTATCACAGTACTGTAGTAGTGCTGTAGTAGTACTGTGGTAGTGCTGTAGTAGTGCTGTAGTAGTACTGTAGTAGTACTGTAGTAGTGCTGTAGTAGTACTGTGGTAGTGCTGTAGTAGTACTGTAGTAGTGCTGTAGTAGTACTGTAGTAGTACTGTAGTAGTGCTGTAGTAGTACTGTGGTAGTGCTGTAGTAGTACTGTAGTAGTGCTGTAGTAGTGCTGTAGTAGTACTGTAGTAGTGCTGTAGTAGTACTGTAGTAGTACTGTAGTAGTATCACTCAGTGTTTACCTTTCTCCCCTTTCTGGCCCTCACATCCTAGACCTCCGTCTCGTCCGTTGAACCCTCTCTCCCCCGTCCTCCCCGGGGGTCCGAGGGCCCCGGTCTGTCCAGGGGCCCCCGGCCCTCCGTCCGGGCCCCGGGGCCCCGTCAGACCTGAAACAGACGATTAGTATTTCTGTGTACCCGTTATCAGGAAACATCTAAACACAGCTGTGTTGGTGGGAGGAGTTCACCTTTCTGCCCGTCGGGCCCCTGCAGTCCGGGATCTCCACTGGAGCCAGAGGGACCCTGGGGCCCCGGGTACCCCGGGAATCCTGGAGAGCCCGGTTTCCCTTTAGGACCTTGAGGGCCAAAACCTGGAGGACCCGCCTCACCGATCTCACCTTTCTCCCCCGGAAAACCTGAAAACAGAAATATGACATCACAGAGTCATATAAGTAAAGTAAAGTACAGTAAACTACAGTAAAGTAAAGTAAAGTAAAGTGAAATATAAGTAAAGTGAAGTAAAGTAAAGTAAAGTGAGCATCCTGAGGAGCCACAGTTTACCTGGGGGTCCTATGGGTCCCTGAGGACCAAAGAAGCCCCTGGAACCGGGTTTCCCTGCATCACAGAGGCCAGCAGTGGGCCCCTGGGGGCCGGTTATACCTGGGGCCCCATCCTGTCCTCTCTGGCCCGTTGATCCGGGGCCCCCAGCCAGACCCAGGAGTCCTGAACATATAAATTTACATTTGACCATTTCTGGGAACTTCACATTCTTTCAAACTGAATCCTGTTGTGTTTGTTTCACTGTTATTCTGATGTAGAAAGAAGAAGTGATGATATTCAGGACCAGAACTTCACCTTCTAGTCCGTTGTTGCCAGGGGGGCCCGGGACTCCTTTAGGTCCCTGAGAGCCTGGTCGCCCTGGGAAGCCGATGGGTCCTGAGGGCCCGACGACAGAATCTCCTGCTGGGCCCCTGAGTCCAGGAGAGCCTGGGAGCCCCGGAGAGCCTGGTATAAAAACAGTGAAACATACTGTAAACACAGATGATTCTCTTCATTCAGATCACGTTCCCACCACAAACAAACCACTCCAGAACTGGTTTGTGACCCAGACCACCTCCTCTAAAGGGTCTCTGTGTGGTTGCTCTGGTCTGAGCATGATTGTTGTGTTCAAATCGGCTCAAACAAGTCAGGAAAACCAACCAGAGTCCAACCTCACGTTTTCATGTTCAAAGTGGTTCAGAGAGACAGGTCAAAATGGACAAATTATATTTCTCTGACATTTTTTTAAAAACTTTTTTCAGATCTTTTTTGGACATTTTTTTTAAATTTGTTGCCTTTTTTCAAACTTTTTTGTAAACTATTTTTCTGACATTTCTTTTCACTTCTTTTTTGGACATTTTTCAGACGTTTTGGACATTTGTCTGACATTTTTAAAAACTTTTTTCAGACATTTGTCTGACTTTTTTTTCATACTTTTTTTTAGACTTTTTTCAGACTTTTGTTTTTAAACTTTTTTTCAGATGTATTTTGGAAAAAAAAATTGTAACTTTTTTTCTGATTTTTTTTTTACATTTTCAGACTTTTTTTTTTTACATTTTTTGGACATTGTCTGCCATTTTTTTCAGACCTTTTTGGGACTTTTTTGACATATTTATTTTAGACATATTTTTTACTTTTTTCATACTTTTTCATACTCGTTTTTGGATATTTTTCAGCAATTTTTAAAAAAATATTCGGACAGTTGTCTGACTTTCTTTTCTGAGTTTTTTGGGACATCTCTTGGACATTTTTTTGCGTTTTTTCGGATATTTTTTTGATATTTTAAGAAAAAAAATATCTTCGGCCATTTTCTGATAAATTTTTTCAGACTCTTTTTCGGACATTTGTCTGACATCTTCTTCAAGCTTTTTTTCATACATTTTTCATACTCTTTTTCGGACATTTTTAAACCTTTTTTTCGGAGATTTGTCTGACTTTATTTTTTTTACTTTTTTTTAAGACTTTTTTAGAGTTTTGTTTTTAAACTTTTTTTCTAATGTTTTTTGTCCTTTTTCTTTACCTTTTTCAGATTTTTTTTTTTCGGACATTTTCAGACTTTTTTGCCGATTTTTTGTACATTTGTCTGCCAGTTTTTTAAACTTTTTTTTTAGACATTTCATACTTTTTCATACTCGTTTTCGGATATTTAAAAAAAAAAAATTTGGACAGTTGTCTGACTATTTTTCCGAATTTTTTTGGGACATGTCTTGAAAATATTTTTGCGTTTTTTTCAGAATTTGTTTTGTAAACTTTTTTTTTGGCTATTTTTTTGACATTTTAAAAAAGAAAAATCTTCGGCCATTTATTGATAAATTTTTTCAGACATTTGTCAGACTCTTTTTCGGACATTTGTCTGACATTTTTTTAAACCTTTTTTTCGGAGATTTGTCTGACTTTATTTTTTTACTTTTTTAAAAACTTTTTCAGACTTTTGTTTTTAAACTTTTTTTCGGATGTTTTTTGGAAGAAAAAAAAATGTGTAACTTTTTTCTGAATTTTTTTTTTTTTTCATTTTTCTTTTTAGTGACTTTTTTTGGAAATTTTTTTGGAAATTTTTTTGGACCTTGTCTGCCATTTTTGTAAGACTTTTTTCAGACCTTTTTGGGACATTTTTGACATTTGTTTGACATTTTTTTAAAACTTTTTTCAGACCTTTATGGGACTTTTTTTTCAGACATTTTTTAAAACTTTTTTCATACTTTTTCATACTCGTTTTCGGATATTTTTCGGACATTTTAAAAAAAATATTCGGACAGTTGTCTGACTTTCTTTTTCGAATTTTTGGGGACATCTCTTAGACATTTTTTTTTGCGTTTTTTCAGAATTCTTTTTGTAAACTTTTATTTCGGATATTTTTTTACTTTTTTCTATACTTTTTTTCATACCTTTTTGGGACATGTTTTTGACTTTTTTCACACTTTTGTTAAACTTTTTTCACGGATGTTTCTTTGAATATTTTTGGGCCAATATCCAATGGGAAGCCTTGATGAGCAACGTCATGACAACAACTTTGACTAGTCACAATGAGATTATAGATATCTGGTATAAGAACTCGGACTAGTCACAATGAGATTATAGATATCTGGAATAAGAACTCGGACTAGTCATAATGTAGTTGTAGACATCTCTAATGTTAATTCAGGATAGTCAGTCAATTCAGTCTTAGCTACTAAATGTTGAAACGGCTCGCCATAGTGGATGACGTCACGGAGACTACGTATGACAGGTGACTGTACCTGGATCTCCGCCATAACTGAAGCCTTCAGGTCCTTCTTCTCCGGTGTCGCCAACAATACCTGGAGGTCCTGCAGGAGGAGGAGAGGATGTAGGTAAGATAATGTTTGAGATGATGTAAAGGACAGGTGTGGTAGAGGTGTGGTACAGGTGTGCTCCGGTACCTTGTCGTCCATTTGGTCCAGGAAGTCCAGGCTGTCCTTTGTCCCCTTTAGCTCCATCAGGTCCGGTTATGCCACGAAAACCTGGAGGACCCGGGAGTCCTCGGTAACCTGGAGAGACAGACAGGTGGACAGACAGGTGAACAGGGAGTCAGACAGACAGGTGAGAAGACAGACAGCTGTTGTAGATGTAGATGGTGTTTACCTGCATTTCCAGGGTCTCCCTTTTCTCCGGGGGCGCCGGGGTTTCTGGGTGCACAGGGTAGAGTGTCACCTGCAGGAAGAGGAGGAGTCAAAGAGGAAGAGGAGGAATCAAAGAGGAAGAGGAGGAGTCAGAAAGGAAGAGGAGGAGTCAGGGGATTGGAGATTTGGAGTAGTAATTTAACACTTTGCTGGAGTCGTTCCTGCAGATTCAATTTAAAGTTGACTTAAGATCGACCTCTACCTGTAACCCCCTTCGGCCCTGGGGGACCAGGGAATCCTGAAGGTCCCGGGTCCCCAGGCTGCCCGCGCTGTCCTACTGCTCCGACCACACCTCGCCCCGGGGGGCCTGAAGGTCCTGATAATCCCTTTGGCCCTGAGAGTCCAGGGAGGCCTCTTTCTCCAGGAGAACTGGGGAAACTTTCACCCTGAAGAGAAACAGAAAAGTGACTTAAAGAGACGTCATCCAGTCAACAGTAACAGCGTGAGGTGCTGTCAGCGCCCCCTTCAGGCTGCAGCGTTCATCACAGCCACAAGAAACAAACATCCTGATGACGTATTAGTCTCCGGTGTTAGCTGGAGGCTAACGCTAGCAGTGGGCTAACATTAGCTGGAGGCTAAACAAAGGAAAGACTGGAGGCTAACACTAGCAGTGGGCTAACATTAGCTGGAGGCTAAACAAAGAAAAGACTGGAGGCTAACGCTAGCAGTGGGCTAACATTAGCTGGAGGCTAAACAAAGGAAAGACTGGAGACTAACACTAACAGTGGGCTAACATTAGCTGGGGGCTAACGCTAGCAGTGGGCTAACATTAGCTGGAGGCTAACGCTAGCAGTGGGCTAACATTAGCTGGAGGCTAACGCTAGCAGTGGGCTAAAGCTCCACATCTAAATGTCCTCTGTGTTGTTGTCTGAATCAGATCTCAGACATTAGAGATGAGTAGCTGTGATCGGAGCTCTAGAGCTACAATATCAGAGAAGCGTTTCAGAGACGGAGAGGAAATGATGCTAATATTTAGCATGATGCTAACAGCAGCTAACGTGAGCCGTCAGCTGCTGTTAGCAGAAGGCTAATCTATTAGCATCCCTTTCTCTCCGTGGGGGGACTGTTGGTCCTGATGGTTTTCAAAGTCTGACAGTGTGAGTTCACCCAGAGTGTCTGACTCACCTGGGGGCCGGGGTTTCCAGGGGTCCCCGGGGGCCCATCGAGTCCTCTTCTCCCTGAGAATCCTTGTCTGCCTGCAGGGCCTTGCTGGCCCCGGGTTCCTTTGTCACCTGGAGACACGAGTCCAATCAGAACCCTTCATGACCTGAAGTCGCTCATTCATTCATTGAGACCGGTGAGTAAAGCATTTAAATGTTAAACTCACCTTTATAATCCACCACAGTGAAATCTCCCTTCTGACCTTTGAACCCTTTGACACCTGGAAATCCACCCAGACCCTGCAAACAATCAATCAATCAATCAATCAATCAATCAAACACTCCATCTAACTGTCTCTGTGCTTCACCTGGCTGCTGACCTACGACCTCTGACCCCTGTTGTCCGATGACTCACCTGTTGTCCACGCACTCCTGTGTCTCCAGGTAAACCTTTCTCTCCTCTCTCCCCCAGGGCCCCCGGGGCTCCCGGAAGCCCCAGAGACCCCTGGTCACCCACACGGCCGGGGGGGCCCCTCAGTATAATCGGGGGGCCACAAGAACAGTCGCCAGGACGACCTGAAACACACAGGTAGATTTAAAAACACTGATATAGATGTGGAGAACCGTGACGTGGAGTTCCTCAGGGAATAATCCTGGGGCCTCGTTTCTTCCCATTGGCCTCCTGCATCCTCGCCCTTTAACGCCGAAAATAACGACCCATAATACATCAGGACCAGCTCCTCCTAAGACTGATATGCTTTTATATGGTCTCATTTCGTCTGCCTTTTTTTATACAGTTTTTTGGACATTTTGGGGATTTTTATGGACACCTTTTGTTTTTTTCTGACAATTTTGGACATTTTCTGGGCATATTTTTGGCCAATTTTTGAACATTTTGTGATACATTTTTAAGACATTTTGGGGATTTTTTCAGCATTTCTTCGGACATTTTTACGGCTTGTTTTCGGATATTTTTCATACATTATCTTCGTAAATTTTTTTGGGACATTTATCAGGACATTTTTCTGATGTTTTCGGTCTGTCTGTCTTTTCACATGAGGAGATCAGAGCCCCCTCTGATCCAGCGGGATGTAGGCGATCCTTAATGTGGCCCAGACCACCTCTGAATGTGGTCTGAAAGATCCGATATCAATGCGTCTCGAGTCTCACACCCGTACTTAAAGCTGTCCACTTGTGATCGGATCACTGAGGACGCACGTTAATAACAGGTCTGAACAGGGCTTTGACTACAACTATAACTATACATATGATGAAAATACACTAAAATACAACATTTATGAAACAACTTATAAAGATATACTCTCCATGTTTAGGTCATGTTTCCAGATTTACTGTTAATGAGAATTTTACTTCAAAACACTATAGATTTATTTCTATATAACCATGTTACAAATTACATAAATATCTCAAGAATGTTGAAATAGTAATAAACACAATAAATACTGATCAATATTTCTATTTATCTTCATCTTTCCTTGAACTAGGAGCTTCCTCATCGCGTCATGTTTTGTTCTCACGTCCGTTTAGAGCAGAAGTGACATTATTTAGCTTAGCGTCGCCAGTGTTAATACATCCATGGTTATCATCCTTTACTGGAAAAAAAGATATTATTAAGCCTTTAAATAAGCTGTTATTTAGTTTTATTGTTTTTTAAAGCGAGAAAGGAACCATTCAGATTTCCAATATGAGATCCGATGAGTCTAACAGAGGACAGATATTTACACTACTCCGGTGGAAGGAAACACACTTATTGACTAACTGAAAACCAACAATCAATGATCGATAATCAATCAATCTGTCCAGACACTGACCTTTAAACCCTGGGAAGCCCTGGGCCCCCGGGGGCCCCTGATCACCTGGATCTCCAGACTCTCCTGGGGCCCCGGGAAGACAGTAAGTACCTGAAGAGAAAAACAGGAAGTCAGCAGGACGGCAACAGGAAATGATTAATTATTAAAATGAAAACACAAAAATAACTTCACTCAACTGATTTGAATAACTTTTAGAGCCGTCAGTCATTCAAATATTTAACCCTGATTAATCGCACATTTTCTATCTGTTCAAAAAGACTCGTGGGTACCCATAGAACCCATTTACATTCACACATCTGGAGGGCAGAGGTCAAGGGACCCCTTTGGAAATGGACATGACAGTTTTTCCTCACCAAAATGTAGCGTTAAGTTTGGAGCGTTATTTAACCTCTTCATGACCAGCTAGTGTGACATGGTTGGTACCGATGGATTCATCAGGTTCTCTAGTTTCATGTGATACCAGGATCTTCAGTCTAGCTTTAAAACTGAGCCGCTACAACCTGAAAATCACAAGTTGCGTTAATGTGTTACAGAAATTAGTTACAGTTAAGTTCTGAGTTAAAATGAATTTGCGTTAACTTTGAAAGCCCTAACCCATTTTTGTTCGGACATTTGTCGGACATTTTCTGACATTTTCTGTATATTGCTTTGAGTTTTTTCTGTAATTTTTCTGACTTTTTCAGTGTTTTTACTGACATTATTTTTCTGACTTTTTCAGCGTTTTTACAGACATTATTTTTCTGACTTTTTCAGCGTTTTTACAGACATTATTTTTCTGACTTTTTCTGTCATTTTCTGGACATTTTTCAAGCAATTTTTTTTTTTTTACAGTTTCAAACTTTCTTAAGACATTTTTATTAGTTCAATTAGTGGTGTTAAAACAAATCAGCATTATTATCACGTTAACTTTAGATAATGACATCACCAGGCGTTCTCTGGTACCTGGACTCCCCTGTTCTCCTTTCAGTCCTCTGGGTCCAGGACGACCTGGTTTTCCAGGTTCTCCAGGTGTGGGTCCGCCAGTATACACCTGACCTGGATCTCCTCCGTCCCCTCTGGATCCTGGAACTCCCCTCTGACCCACAACACCTGCTGGACCTGAGATGGGGGAACAACACAGAACTTTATTTCATCGTCTTACCTCCTTAAATATGGATGAGGTGTGAACGGGGCTGCAGGTTTTCTGACCAGGTACTGATCTGCCAGGGGATCCGGGGGGGCCGTGCATTCCCATCAGCCCCATGTCTCCCGGAGGGCCCCTCAGCCCGGGGGCCCCGGGGTCTCCGACGTCACCTGGAAGACAGGAGGCAGGTAGCTGTGATGACATCATACCAGGGTGATGACATCAGTCAGCCGATGGATCAGTGTGTATTGATCCGTACCTGTGTGTATGACGTCTACGTCCTGAGGGAGGCCTTTAGGACCTGGATCTCCCATCATGCCCTGGGAACAGACCGGCTTTAATCAACGCGTGCACATAAATACCAGGCGCGTGCACGTGATACGAGCATATTGTGTTACTGTTACTGTGATTGGTCAGCATGGTTATGATGATGTCACACAGACATACTGACCTTAGGACCTTCTCGTCCAATCAGACCTGGGAGACCTGGACTTCCTCCAATCCCCTGAAAACACAAAAACACATGACGGGTTGTGATTGGCTGACAGGTCTATCATTTAAACAGAATAGCTAACTGTCATAAAGGGGAGTATGAGTAAGAAGTTTAATTATTATTATCATTATGTCAGCTTTTATATCTTTATACAGTGTTGTTAACTCACCTTGAATCCCGTCTCTCCGAGCAGACCAGGGCTACCAGAAAATCCCTGGAACACCCGAACACATCACACGTGAGGACGGAGGGTTAATCAATACTGATCTATACTGATCAATAACGTGAGGACGGAGGGTTAATCAATACTGATCTATACTGATCAATAACGTGAGGACGGAGGGTTAATCAATACTGATCTATACTGATCAATAACGTGAGGACGGAGGGTTAATCAATAGTGATCTATACTGATCAATAACGTGAGGACGGAGGGTTAATCAATACTGACCTATACTGATCAATAACGTGAGGACGGAGGGTTAATCAATAGTGATCTATACTGATCAATAACGTGAGGACGGAGGGTTAATCAATACTGACCTATACTGATCAATAACGTGAGGACGGAGGGTTACTCACCCTCGAACCAGGAAATCCCACAATCCCTTTCTCTCCTTTGATCCCTGTGAGAGCGTCCAAACCCTGAAACACAAACATCATCACCTCCACGTTCCACACATTCCACATTCAGAACAATCAATACGCGATCAATAACATTCGGAATGTTTATCAACCGGATTCTGACTGAAGTCAACCTGAAGGTGTTCTCTAAACACAAGTCCATCTCAAGAAGAAACACATAGACCACATGATGTTCCTGGTAACAATCAGGAGAACCCTGTGTTCAGGAGAACCCTGTGTTCATTAGAACCCTGTGTTCATTAGAACCCTGTGTTCAGGAGAATCCTGTGTTCAGGAGAACCTTGTGTTCATTAGAACCCTGTGTTCATTAGAACCCTGTGTTCAGGAGAACCCTGTGTTCAGGAGAACCTTGTGTTCATTAGAACCCTGTGTTCATTAGAACCCTGTGTTCAGGAGAACCCTGTGTTCAGGAGAACCTTGTGTTCATTAGAACCCTGTGTTCATTAGAACCCTGTGTTCAGGAGAACCCTGTGTTCAGGAGAACCTTGTGTTCATTAGAACCCTGTGTTCATTAGAACATTGTGTTCAGGAGAACCCTGAGTTAATTAGAACCCTGCGTCAGAAGAAACTCTTGTTCAGGAGAACCCTGTGTCCATTAGAACCGTGTGTTCAGGAAAACCCTGCATTCCTTCAGCCAGATGTTCCAGAGGTTTGATCTGATATCTGAACTTACCGGCAGTCCTTGAACTCCACAGACTCCTTTAGGCCCCGGAGGACCCTGGAGAACCAACAGAATCCATCATTAGAACCAACAGAACCAGAACTACAGCAAAGACATGGAGTAAGTACAATAGAACCACAGTGGAACTACAGTAGGACTACAGTAGAACTACAGTAGAACCGCAGTTGAACTACAGTAGAACCGCAGTAGAACTACAGTAGAAGTACGGTAGGACTACAGCAGAACTACAGTAGAACTGCAGTAGAACTACAGTAGGACTACAGTAAAACTACAGTAGATCTACAGTAGGACTACAGTAGAACCGCAGTAGAATTACAGTAGAACTATAGTAGGACTACAATAGGACTACAGTAGAACTACAGCAAAACTATAGTAGGGCTAGAGTGAACTACAGTAAGACTACAGTAGAACTACAGTAGAACTACAGTAGGACTAGAGTAGGACTACAGTAGAACTACAGTAAGACTACAGTAGGACTAGAGTAGGACTAGAGTAGAACTACAGTAGAACTACAGTAGAACTACAGTAGGACTAGAGTAGAACTACAGTAGAACTACAGTAGGACTAGAGTAGGACTACAGTAGAACTACAGTAAGACTACAGTAGAACTACAGTAGGACTAGAGTAGGACTACAGTAGAACTACAGTAAGACTACAGTAGAACTACAGTAGGACTAGAGTAGAACTACAGTAGAACAGTATTAGAGTATGAAGCTGTGATCTGATTGGCTGTAACAGACTGAAGCCCCACCCACCGGTTCTCCTTTAATGTACAGGTCTTCTGGAGGGTCGACGTACTCAAACGGCCCCGGAGGCCCCTGGAGGCCCTGATCCCCCTGTGGACCACACACAGTACTGTATTACTACACAGTACTACACAGTACTACACAGTACTGTAATAGTACCACTGCAGGGTACTACTGCTACTGATAAAGTCCACAGTAAACAGTGAATCCTCTCAGTTCTGAACCTTTAAAGGCTGCTGACTGAAGTTCTACTGGCCACGCCCCCTCAGTGACATCACTGAGGGGGCGTGGCCAGTACAGTAGTATCAATAGTTACAAAATGTAATGTATGGATGTATTCCGTATGTACTCCACGTAAACGTGAACCAGGAAGTATAAAGAGCGGCCGGGGAGGGGGGAGGTCGGGATGGATGGGTGGGTCTAAAAACACAAGACTTTCACCAGGAGACCACTATTGGTGCCCCGTGTGAGGCCAGAAGTCAACGTTGTTAATTTGTCACTCCCCTTCTGGAGTTATTTTAACTCTCACCCCGATGTTTTCCTAAAGCTGAGTAGTTTTATTTTGAAAAGACTGGAGCAGAAATGCAGACGTGCGTCAGGTCTTCCTGGATATTTGTAGGAAAGTGTTGTTGAAAGTCGTGCTGAGCGTCAGTGTTGTCTATGAACATGAATCAGATTAGATTTGGTGACTGAGGAGCTGCTGTGAGACCGTCTTGGAGTAAATGTTGAATATTTGTACCTCGTCTCCTTTCTGTCCCGGCAGAGAGCGACCTTTTTCTCCCTGAAAAACAAACACATCATCATCTGTTATTGTATATGTTTATCTATCATCTATATATATATATATATATATATATACACAGCAGAACTACAGCAGAACTACAGCAGAAATATAGTGAGCAACAGTAGAACTACAGTAGAACCGTAGTAGAACTATAGTACAACTAAAGTGAGCCACAGTAGAACTACAATAGAACCGCATAAGAACTGCAGTAGAACTACAGTTAAACTACAGTCAACTACAGTGAACCGCAGTAAAACTAAAGTAGAACTACAGTATAACTCCAGTTAAACAATATTAGTACTACAGTAGAACTACAGTGAGCCATAGTAGAACTACAGTAGAACTACAGTAAAACTACAGTGAGCAACAGTAGAACTACAGTAGGACTATAGTAGAACTACAATAGAACTACAGTGAACTGCAGTAGAACTACAATAGAACTACAGTGAACTACAGTAGAATTACAGTAGGACTAAGGTAGGACTACAGCGAGCAACAGCAGAAATGCAGTAGAACTACAGTAGAACTACAATACAACTACAGTAGAGCCGCAGTAGAACTACAGTGAGCAACAGTAGAACTACAGTAGAACTACAGTAGAGCAACAGTAGAACTACAGTAGAACTACAGTGAGCAACAGTAGAACTGCAGTAGAACTACAGTGAGCAACAGTAGAACTGCAGTAGAACTACAGTAGAACTACAATACAACTACAGTAGAGCCGCAGTAGAACTACAGTGAGCAACAGTAGAACTACAGTAGAACTACAGTAGAACTACATCTGTTTTTTGGGGGGTCAAATAAATGTAGTGCAGTATAAAATACACAGGTTCCCTCTGAGATATAACGGAGTAGAAGTATAAAGTAACAGAAAATAGAAATACTCAATTATTGCAGTAATGCAGTACTTGTAGTTGTAGTTGTACTCGAGTAGATGTAGACTACTTGTAATACTTACAGGTGGACCCCTGGAGCCGGGCAGACCAGGGAGACCCTGTAGAGAAACACAGACATGTACATGTACACACTGTGAGTATTACTATTGTACTATTATATATAGTACTATAACTGCATGTAATCACAGTAACACAGTAGAATAGCAGTAGCAGTAGTAGTAGTAGTAGTAGTAGTAGCAGTAGTAGTAGCAGTAGTAGTAGTAGTAGTAGTAGTAGCAGCAGCAGTAGCAGCAGTAGTAGTAGTAGTAGTAGTAGTAGTAGTACTAGCAGTACTAGCAGTAGCAGTAGCAGTAGTAGTAGTAGTAGCAGTAGTAGTAGTAGTAGTAGTACTAGCAGTACTAGCAGTAGCAGTAGTAGTAGCAGTAGTAGCAGTAGTAGCAGTAGTAGTAGCAGTAGCAGTAGCAGTAGTAGCAGTAGCAGTAGTAGTAGTAGTAGCAGTAGCAGTAGCAGTAGTAGCAGTAGCAGTAGTAGCAGTAGTAGCAGTAGCAGTAGTAGCAGCAGCAGCAGTAGCAGTAGCAGTAGTAGTAGTAGTAGTAGTACTAGCAGTACTAGCAGTAGCAGTAGCAGTAGTAGTAGTAGTAGCAGTAGCAGTAGCAGTAGTAGCAGCAGCAGCAGTAGCAGCAGTAGCAGCAGTAGCAGTAGTAGCAGTAGTAGTAGCAGTAGTAGTAGTAGCAGTAGCAGCAGCAGCAGCAGCAGCAGCAGTAGTAGCAGTAGTAGCAGCAGTAGTAGCAGTAGTAGCAGCAGCAGCAGTAGCAGTAGCAGTAGTAGCAGTAGTAGCAGCAGCAGTAGTAGCAGCAGCAGCAGTAGCAGTAGTAGCAGCAGCAGCAGTAGCAGTAGCAGTAGCAGCAGTAGCAGTAGCAGTAGTAGCAGTAGTAGCAGCAGCAGTAGCAGTAGCAGTAGCAGCAGCAGCAGTAGCAGTAGCAGTAGCAGCAGTAGCAGTAGCAGTAGTAGCAGTAGTAGCAGCAGCAGTAGCAGTAGCAGTAGCAGCAGCAGCAGTAGCAGTAGTAGCAGCAGCAGCAGTAGCAGTAGTAGCAGCAGCAGCAGTAGCAGTAGCAGTAGCAGTAGCAGCAGTAGCAGTAGCAGTAGCAGTAGTAGCAGTAGTAGCAGCAGCAGTAGTAGCAGCAGCAGCAGCAGCAGCAGCAGCAGTAGCAGTAGTAGCAGCAGCAGTAGTAGCAGTAGCAGTAGTAGCAGCAGCAGCAGTAGCAGTAGTAGCAGCAGCAGTAGCAGCAGTAGCAGCAGTAGCAGTAGCAGCAGCAGCAGCAGCAGCAGCAGCAGTAGCAGTAGCAGTAGTAGCAGTAGCAGTAGTAGCAGTAGTAGTAGTAGTAATATTGATCAGGTGTGTTTGTTGTGACTCACGTTGGTCCCGTCGGGTCCTGCAGGACCCAGAACTCCCATCTGACCAGCTGGACCCCGTTCACCCTGCAGACAGAAACACCTCTCAGTAGTAGTACACACACACACAAGTAAAAGTACTCTTTATGTAATTAATAATACCTCATTTGATGGTGTTTTATTTTCTATTTTACATTCAGAAATGAGTCCTGGATATTTTCTATTTTACATTTAAATCAACTTGTTTTTCTCTAAAAAGGAATTTCTGCAGCTTGAAACAAGAAATAATAATAATAATAATAATAATAATAATAATAATATAAAATAATATGACAGTTTCCTACACGATAACTATCAATTATTGTGGAAAATACTTCAAAATGCATCATATTTTATAAATATGTTTTGAAAGTACAATCTTAATATGCAAAATAACTTCTGGTGTCAAAAGACGTAGTGAAGTAAAACACTGTGTTTGTTGTCACCTGCCGACCAGGAAGTCCACTGGTCCCGACGTCTCCCTGTAAGACACAAACACCAACGTTTTTATTCACGTTACACAATCACAATTCTGTAATCTTTTGTCCAAAGCAAAGTACATTAGCAGTAAAATATATAAATACTATGTTGTAAATGTACTCAGAGAACCAGAAAAACAAGAACAGAAGCTAATGTTAAGAGCGTCAAAACATCCCATAATCTGTGGTCTCCTGTGGAGAATAGAACTACAACGATTAGTCGACAAAGTGGAGAAAAGTACATTTACTCGAGTACTGTGTTTGTACTTTAGTTGAGTATTTCCTGTCTACTTCTACTCCACTACATCTCAGAGGTAAATGCTGTACTTTTTACACCACTACATTTATTTAATAACTTCAGTTCATTTACAGATTCAGATTTTAAAAAACAAACTAGTTAATTGGATTTCCTGCAGAAAATGCGTGTGAATGCTGACAGCTGAAATAAATTGCAAAGCAATGCTGAAAAATAGAAAAATGTTATGCCGTAAATGCAGAATAGATTTCTTGAAAGTAGTATTTGGGTGTAATGAAACTTTATTTTGAAACATTAGATCCATGCCAAGTTTCCTGTTAACATACAGTGAGCTTTTATTTTGAAATAAATGATGATGTCCATGTCTATTTTTACATATAAAAACATATGATTATGTTTATATGATATGATGCAGTACTGTACTCCTAATCTACTCAGTAGTACACAAAGTATCTAAATTGATTCCACATTGATGAACTACTGAATATTTAGACTTTGTTTTACTTAAGTAAAGTGAGCGTTTCCTGTCACAGTGAACTGAATCTCTTTGGGTTTTCAGCTAAAATAAGACATTTGACTCCAGTAAAGTGTCAGGTGTATTTCCAGTACAAGTACATGTATAGTACAGGTATACTCACAGGTACTCCAGGGTACTGTATGAAGTAGACCGCTGGATCTCCTGGGAATCCCTGTGGTCCTGCAAAACCCTGCAGAATAAAAACACTGTTACCATGGTGATTGCATAATACTACACTACATATACTACAGTACACTGTGTACTTTGTATTACTAATATATATGTACACAGTATACTACTGTTACTTTACAACAAAACATCCTCTGGAGTCTGGTGGATAAGAACAAAGAGTTATTACAAGTTTAATAATAAAACCTGAAGCTAAAACCTGAATACTTCATTCAGCGCATGTTATTGATTTGTTATTGATCGATCAGTGACTCTGACCGGTTCTCCATCAGGTCCTTGTCCTCCAGGAAGTCCAGGATCTCCTCTTTCTCCTCTGGTGCCGTTACATCCGTCCAGACCTGGAAAACCAGGACCTCCAGCAGGACCCGGGTGACCCTGCACACACACACACACGCTCACAGTCTGACCTTTGACCCCACTACGTCTGGGCCAATCAGAGCAGCTGAGAGGATGAGAGGCGGGGCTTCTTACCGGGACTCCTTCTAAACCTGGAAACCCAGGAACACCGAAACTTCCCTGAAACAACAAACAGTGTTAAACTGAAGTTCTGGTTCTGGGTCTCAGGGTCACACATCGGGGTTAGATACCACCCGGAGACTGCAAGACCTGTGATTGGTCAAAACACTAAAACGAGCTGTAACAAAACCAGACGCTATCAGTAACGTCAGCGTGTCGGCCATCTTGTCCTCAGGTCACAATTAAACAGTTCAAGAACAAACAGAACCGTTGTGTTTACAACAGAACCAGGTTTATTCACCGGGTCTCCTTTCAGTCCTCTGGCTCCTGTCGGCCCCTCGTCTCCTCTCTGGCCCTTCTGTCCTGGAGGCCCCTGAGGGCCCGGAAAGCCCAGGGGCCCCTGAGGGCCCTGCCGCCCCAGAGGACCTGGAGCACCCTGCAGGAAACAGACAACATCTGCATTCACTACCGGGGAGTCTGAATCTAAAGAGAATCTTTAAGAGAAATATATAATCACACATGTTATATCTGTTCTAAATGAACCTTAAAGGAGATCAGTCCAGTGCTTAATCCTCTTATCAACATGGGACTGGACTAACATGCTGCTTTATGTAAATGTATGTATATATTTAATATTGGAAATGAATTAACAACACAAAACAATGACAGATATTGATCCAGAAACCCTCACAGGTACTGCATTTAGCATAAAACAATATGCTCCAATCATAACATGGCAATATATATATATATATATATATAAAATTATAAAAAATATGTTTTTCTTAATAAATATATAATATATAAATACATTAAGAGAAAAATAAATATATACATATACATGTAAATATATATTAAGATAATTTTTTTTCTCTCTTAATATCTTATATACAATATACAGTATATATATATAAAGAGAAATATATATGTATATTAAGAAAAATATATAATTAATGCAGTAGCTGTGAGGGTTTCTGGACAATATCTCTCATTGTTTTATGTTGTTAATTGATTTCCAATAATGAATATATACATACATTTGCTTAAAGCAGCATATTTGAGTATTAAATACTTGACAATTCTCCCTTTACGGTACATTTTTGAACAGATAAAAAATGTGCAATTAATTTCTGATGAATCGTGATTTAGTATTTTGATACATATAATATATTATATATATATATATATATATTATGGTATTATACTGTATATCATCATATATGTTGATTCATATCCTGACCACAGGAGGGCAGTGTGATATAACAATAACACACACACGAACAGCAGCTCAGACAGTCTCGATGTTAATCAGACGACAGATTACAGATTACAGATTACACTGAAAGATACTCTTTATACACATAAAACAGTATTGTGGTTTTCCGAAAAGGGAAATGGAGATTTTCTGCCAACAATAAATAAGAAAGTGATGATTTTATATAAAAAGTGAGACACTGTTTAAACTCAGAGCCACCTGAGTTCTGTCTACAGCTCAGTTGATTCTGGATCTGTGAGGACGACACCGATGTATCAACAGTTTAAACATCTGATAATAATCTGATAATCAATATAAACACATAATATGGGCGAACGTTATTGATCAGGATCATTAACTGAGTGAGTCACATGTGTCTCTGACTGATGATCATGAATGAACCCGATGTTTGAGTTCTAATTCAATGAAACTCTATTTACCTCTGTGAGACTAAACGAATGAGACTAAACGAATGAGACTGAACGAGTGAGACTGAACGAGTGAGACTGAACGAGTGAGACTAAACGAGTGAGACTGAACGAGTGAGACTGAACGAGTGAGACTAAACGAATGAGACTGAACGAGTGAGACTGAACGAGTGAGAGTGAACGAGTGAGACTGAACGAGTGAGACTGAACGAGTGAGACTGAACGAGTGAGAGTGAACGAGTGAACGAGTGAGACTGAACGAGTGAGACTGAACGAGTGAGACTGAACGAGTGAGAGTGAACGAGTGAACGAGTGAGACTGAACGAATGAGACTAAACGAATGAGACTGAACGAGTGAGACTGAACGAGTGAGACTGAACGAGTGAGACTAAACGAATGAGACTGAACGAGTGAGACTGAACGAGTGAGACTGAACGAGTGAGACTGAACGAGTGAGACTAAACGAGTGAGTCTGAACGAGTGAGACTGAACGAGTGAGAGTGAATGAGTGAGAGTGAACGAGCGAGAGTAAACTAGAGAGAGTAAACTAGAGAGTAAACGAGCGAGAGTTAACGAGCGAGAGTAAACGAATGAGAGTTAACTAGGGAGAGTAAACTAGAGAGTAAATGAGCGAGAGTTAACGAGCGAGAGTAAACGAATGAGAGTTAACTAGGGAGAGTAAATGAGCGAGAGTTAACTAGGGAGAGTTAACAAGCGAGAGTTAATGAGCGAGAGTTAACTAGGGAGAGTTAACGAGCGAGAGTAAACGAAGGAGAGTTAACTAGGGAGAGTTAACGAGCGAGAGTAAACTAGAGAGTAAACGAGCGAGAGTTAACGAGCGAGAGTTAACGAGCGAGAGTAAACTAGAGAGTAAACGAGCGAGAGTTAACGAGCGAGAGTTAACGAGCAAGAGTAAACGAAGGAGAGTTAACTAGGGAGAGTTAACGAGCGAGAGTAAATGAGCGAGAGTTAACTAGGGAGAGTTAACGAGCGAGAGTTAATGAGCGAGAGTTAACTAGGGAGAGTTAACGAGCGAGAGTAAACTAGAGAGTAAACGAGCGAGAGTTAACGAGCGAGAGTTAACGAGCAAGAGTAAACGAAGGAGAGTTAACTAGGGAGAGTTAACGAGCGAGAGTAAATGAGCGAGAGTTAACTAGGGAGAGTTAACGAGCGAGAGTAAACGAGCAAGAGTTAACTAGCGAGAGTTAACGAGCGAGAGTGAACTAGAGAGAGTAAACGAGCGAGAGTTAACTAGAGAGAGTTAACGAGCGAGAGTAAACGAATGAGAGTTAACTAGGGAGAGTTAACTAGAGAGAGTAAACGAGTTAGTTACATTAATAAACACTTAAAATGTTTACATGGTAGTGTGTTATAAACCATTTATGACCATATATATATATATATATATATATACACATTTATATACAGTATAAGTGATTTATATGGAGGATAAATGCATCTGTTGACAGATACACTGATACTGTTATTGATAAATCTGTAGTGAGTTTAAATCATTATTGATCGAAATCAACCTGCTGATATTTCAGTTGAGCTCTCGGTGTGTGTGTGTGTGTGTGTGTGTATTTAGTGTGTGTGTGTGTGTGTGTGTGTGTGTGTGTGTGTGTGTGTAGAGTGTGTGTGTGATGAGATGTGACAGCTGTGATCTCTGTTAGTCCTCTCTCTGGCCGTCTTTCTCTGAAACCACTGAACTGTGAAATCACTGAGACAGACGCCTTCCCACAATCCTCTCTGCCTGTCTGCTGCCCCCAGCTGTACAAACACACACATGCACGCACGCACACACGCATACACACTGGAGGTCACACCGGAGTTGATGTTTCTGCTCAGATAGATGTTGTTGTTTACTCGATCAGCTGATTGTAGTGACATGTGATGCTTTATGAGCTCTTTGATTGGCTCCTGAGTTACATCAACTTTACACCAGTTCTTCACTAGACACAAACACATGCAGAAACATCTGGACCGCATAGTAGACAGAAACATCTGGATCACATAGTGGATGGAAACATCTGGACCACATAGTGGACAGAAACATCTAGATCACATAGTAGACAGAAACATCTGGATCACATAGTGGACGGAAACATCTGGACCACATAGTGGATGGAAACATCTGGACCACATAGTGGACAGAAACATCTGGACCACACTGTCCCTAAATGCAGAAACATCTGGACCGAACTGTCCCTATGTACAGAAACATCTGGACCTCACTGTCTCTATGTACAACAACATCTGGAACTCACTGTCCCTACATACAACAACATCTGGACCTCACTATGTCTATGTACAACAACATCTGGACCTCACTGTTCCTATGTACAGAAACATCTGGACCTCACTATGCCTATGTACAGAAACATCTGTACCACATAGTAGACAGAAACATTTGGACCAAATAGTGGACAGAAACATCTGGAACACATAGTAGACAGAAACATCTGGACCTCACTGTCCCTATGTACAACAACATCTGAACCTCACTGTCCCTATGTACAACAACATCTGGACCTCGCTGAGACTATGTACAGAAACATCTGGACCACACTGTGACTTTGCACAGAAACATCTGGACCAAACTGTCCCTATGTACAGAAACATCTGGACCTCACTATCCCTATGTACAGAAACATCTGGATCTCACTGTCTCTATGTACAACAACATCTGGACCTCACTGCCCCTATGTACAACAACATCTGGATCTCACTATGTCTATGTACAAAAACATCTGAACCTCACTGTCCCTATGTACAACAACATCTGGACCTCACTATGTCTATGTACAACAACATCTGGACATCACTATGTCTATATACAGAAACATTTGGACCTCACTATGCCTGTGTACAGAAAGATACAGTATGTACCACATAGTGGACAGAAACATCTGGACCACATAGTGGACAGAAACATCTGGACCACACCATGACAACCTTTTGGACTCACTTTGTCTTAATCTGTCAACATTCTCTGAAAGATGCGTTTATGGAGGGAGAGGTAAAACTGTGATTTCACACTGCTGTGTTTGTGTGTGTGTATGTGTGTGTGTGTTTGTGTGCGTGCGTGCATGCGTGCGTGCATGCGTGTGTGTGTGTGTGTATAATCTGCTGACTCAGTTTAAGGTAAACAGCTGCTAATTGAACACTAACACATTCCTCACTAACACTCCTCCATCCAGCAGCTCATTATTACAGAGTGTGTGTGTGTGTGTGTGTGTGTGTGTGTGTTTTCTAGTGTCTGTGGTTTACGAGCCGACAGTGAACGTATCACACTTCTGTTAACAGACTGTCTGCATCTGTGATGATGTCATGCTGCAGCTGGGCATTGATTGGCTGCTGTGTGTGAGCGGGCGGAGTCTCACCCTCGCTCCTTTGGCTGGGAAACACTGACAGGTGGAGCAGTCCCGACCGGCGCACGGCTCCGTCTGGTCGCCCTGGAAACCAAGAGAGAAACACATACATCACCATGACATCATCATAACAACAATACCTCACCACCACGATATCACTTCAGCTCAGTTCACATCTTTATTGTCCCATCGGAGGAAGTTCTTATCATTATGACATCAACACGACATCACTGAGCTAATCTGATCCCGACGAGCTGAGCGGCCCGTTCGCATGAGAAGGCGAACAAATGCCACGATGATGCAGAAGGTGTTTAGCGTGCAATACGTACGCCTTTCTTGATTTCTGCGTGTCATTTGTACGCCATGTATCCTGTACTGATTGCAATGTAATCGCATCCACGTATAAATGCTACGGTAAGAGTTAGTGACGAAGTATAAAGAGAGAGAAAGACCACTGATGGTGGACGGGTCCAACAAACACAGGACTTTTAGTCTACTTTATGATAATCACATGCAGTATAAATGTGTTATTGTCTCCTATTCTGAAATGGTGTATCTGAATATTTCTGCATGCTGGGGTCCCTAAACAGTCTTGAATTCCATAAAGTGTTTCTCACTGTAAAGCTGAGACTCTTGTGGATCCAATGAGTCCAACTGGATTCATGTGTGATGATGTTAGTCCCCATAGGAGACATTTCATTGACCTCACTGTATAAAATGACCTTGTGGTGACCTCTAGGATAATCACAGCCTCATGAAACTTTACAACCACAAACTAGAGACCTAGAGCATTCAGAGGATGGATGGATCAAACTAGAGACCTAGAGCATTCAGAGGATGGATGGATCAAACAAACTAGAGACCTAGAGCATTCAGAGGATGGATGAATCAGACTAGAGACCTAGAGCATTCAGAGGATGGATGGATCAAACAAACTAGAGACCTAGAGCATTCAGAGGATGGATGAATCAGACTAGAGACCTAGAGCATTCAGAGGATGGATGGATCAAACAAACTAGAGACCTAGAGCATTCAGAGGATGGATGGATCAAACTAGAGACCTAGAGCATTCAGAGGATGGATGGATCAAACAAACTAGAGACCTAGAGCATTCAGAGGATGGATGGATCAAACAAACTAGAGACCTAGAGCATTCAGAGGATGGATGGATCAAACTAGAGACCTAGAGCATTCAGAGGATGGATGGATCAAACAAACTAGAGACCTAGAGCATTCAGAGGATGGATGGATCAAACTAGAGACCTAGAGCATTCAGAGGATGGATGGATCAAACAAACTAGAGACCTAGAGCATTCAGAGGATGGATGGATCAAACTAGAGACCTAGAGCATTCAGAGGATGGATGGATCAGACTAGAGACCTAGAGCATTCAGAGGATGGATGGATCAAACTAGAGACCTAGAGCATTCAGAGGATGGATGGATCAGACTAGAGACCTAGAGCATTCAGAGGATGGATGGATCAAACAAACTAGAGACCTAGAGCATTCAGAGGATGGATGGATCAAACTAGAGACCTAGAGCATTCAGAGGATGGATGGATCAAACAAACTAGAGACCTAGAGCATTCAGAGGATGGATGGATCAAACTAGAGA
Organism: Sebastes schlegelii; assembly: GCA_014673565.1. NCBI lineage: Eukaryota > Metazoa > Chordata > Actinopteri > Perciformes > Sebastidae > Sebastes > Sebastes schlegelii. Next base: position 22,188,203 of record CM025833.1, read on the forward strand.
CCTAGAGCATTCAGAGGATGGATGGATCAAACAAACTAGAGACCTAGAGCATTCAGAGGATGGATGGATCAAACTAGAGACCTAGAGCATTCAGAGGATGGATGGATCAAACAAACTAGAGACCTAGAGCATTCAGAGGATGGATGGATCAAACTAGAGACCTAGAGCATTCAGAGGATGGATGAATCAGACTAGAGACCTAGAGCATTCAGAGGATGGATGGATCAAACTAGAGACCTAGAGCATTTAGAGGATGGATGGATCAAACAAACTAGAGGCCTATAGCATTCAGAGGATGAACACCACATGAACTGGTCGTTGTTCGCAGCATCTGACCAATCACAGACATGGACACGTCTACAGACTGCAGGCAGAGAGACACATTTAACAAAGGAAGAGTAAACTATATTCAACACATACGAAGAAATTAAAAACTTAATCCAGACTAAAAGTAACACAGTTGAAGCTGCCAGATGCAGGAAGAACAGCTGGCAAAAGAAAAAACTCCCGATGTGTGAATGTGTAAATTAACAGATTTATTAATTTAACGGAACACTCAAAAGTAAGATATAGTAGATATATAGATGACTGGATTACACCTAATCATGCCCAGTGCTAATAACGCGGCGTGTTTGACTATTTGAACCGTCTTTCGGCTGCGTCTCGTCTCCGGCGGTGTGAAACGGAGTTAGAAAATAAATATGAAAATATAATTCAAAGAGGTAAACACAGTTTAATCGGTGTTGTTTTCAGACTGATTATGACTGAAACTTCTTCATATGTGTGTAATATTATCATACGATCACCGCACTGAGCTCTGATTGGTCAGCAGGAGGTGCTTTCATACGAGTTGATCTCTTATCTGGAACATAACCTGCTCCGGAGCAGGTTAGCTGTTCAGCATCAGTTACCATGGTGATCTACCCCGGTAAGAAGTGATCCACCTTCGTAGGACAGAAAGCCCTAAAAGGTTAACCCTGAAGTTACCTCGCTAACACCAAATCCTGCTTCGTAGTACAGGCCTCTGAAAACACCGGACACACTGAGAACAACAATAATATCAATATCATGTGCAATATTACTTCCTTTTCTGTTTTTTAGCTTACTTTACCTTTTTTTATTTGACTTATCTTATTTACTCATTTTACTAAACGTATGTGTGTGTTATTGTTATTCTATTAGGCACTCGTGCTAGAAATAGTACTTTTTATTTGATATACTTGTATTTTATACACTTGAACTTGTTGTAATTTTGTTGTAATTTTGAGCAATCTCTGGCACAAGAATTCCCTTTGGGATTAATAAAGTTCTAACTTATCTTATCTTAAACAACGGGACAATGAATGGAGGATGTTCAGACTGCAACAAGGCGCGAGATTGGTGTTTTCATGTGTATTTTCCTCCAGCAGAATGTGTTTTGTGTTTTCAGGTGTATTTTCCTCCGGCAGAATGTGTTTTGTGTTTTCAGGTGTATTTTCCTCCGGCAGAATGTGTTTTGTATTTGACGGTGTATTCTCTGTGTTCAGACAGTGAGGAATGTAAACACTGTGCAGAGGAAGACAAGCATCTCTTAGATTCTCAGGAAGCAGACAGCTGACTGTGCATGTGTGCACGTGTGCACGTGTGCGCGCGTGCACATGTGCGCGTGTGCACGTGTGCATGTGTGTGTGCGTGTGTGTGTGTGTGTTGATCAGATAACTTCAGTGACAATCATGCATCCATTTCTTCAGACCCACACACTCTTTGAACAGTGTGAATGAGGACAGATGTGAAGCCACATCTGTTCATCAGATATGAATCAAAGCATCAGAGCTCTAAACAATACAACGCTGACTGCTGAGCCTAAACACGTATATTTTATCATGTATAATATAATGTGTGTTTGCTGATGTATGCCATATAACAAAAAGACGTGTTTCATCATGTACACTGTATGATATATAACGTGTGTTTGTTAATGTACACTCTAAAATTAAACATGTTCGTTAATGTACACGTATAATATATAACATGTGTTTGTTAAAATACACATAAAATATATAGCACGCGTGTTTGTTAAACTACACGTAAAATATATAACGCGTGTTTGTTAAACTACACGTAAAATATATAACATGCGTGTTTGTTAAACTACACATAAAATATATAACACGTGTGTTTGTTAATATACACTGTATGATATATAACGTGTGTTTGTTAATGTACACTCTGAAATGAAACATGTTCGTTAATGTACGCCCGAAAATAAAACCTGTTTGTTGATGTAGGCTCTAAAATCAAAAATGTTTTGTTAATGTACGCTCTAAAATAAAAAATGTTTTGTTAATGTACACTCTAAAATAAAACCTGTTTGTTAATGTACGCCCGAAAATAAAACCTGTTTGTTAATCTACGTTCTAAAATAAAACGTGTTTGTTAATATACGCTCTAAAATAAAACATGTTTGTAAATGTACTTTCTAAAATAAAACATGTTTGTTAAAGTATGCTCTAAAATAAAATGTGTTCGTTAATGTACGCCCTAAAATAAAACATGTTTGTTAATGTACGCTCTAAAATAAAATGTGTTTGTTAATGTACGCTCTAAAATAAAACGTGTTTGTTGATATACGATCTAAAATAAAACGTGTTTGTTAATGTACGCTCTAAAATAAAACATGTTTGTTGATGTACGTTCTAAAATAAAACGTGTTTGTTAATGTACGCTCTAAAATCAAAAATGTTTTGTTGACGTACGCTCTAAAATAAAACATGTTTGTTAATGTACACTCTAAAATAAAACATGTTTGTTAATGTACGCTCTCAAATATAACATGTTTGTTAATGTACGCTCTAAAATATAACATGTTTGTTAATGTACGCCCTAAAATAAAACATGTTTGTTAATGTACGCTCTAAAACATAACATGTTTGTTAATGTATGCCCTAAAATATAACATGTTTGTTAATGTACACTCTAAAATATAACATGTTTGTTAATGTACGCTCTAAAATATAACATGTTTGTTAATGTACGCTCTAAAATAAAACGTATTGTTAATGTACGCTCTAACATATAACATGTTTGTTAATGTACGCTCTAAAATAAAACATGTTTGTTAATGTACGCTCTAAAATATAACATGTTTGTTAATGTACGCTCTAAAATATAACATGTTTGTTGATGTACGCTCTAAAATAAAACGTGTTTGTTAATGTATGCTGTAAAATATAACGTGCTTGTTAATGTACACTCTAAAATAAAACGTGTTTGTTAATGTACACTCTAAAATAAAACGTGTTTGTTAATGTACACTCTAAAATAAAACGTGTTTGTTAATGTACACTCTAAAATAAAACGTGTTTGTTAATGTACGCTCTAAAATAAAATGTGTTTGTTAATGTACGCTTTTATGTACGCACTATTTTAGAATGTCCCTGTTGATACACTGGGTGTGTGTTTTTGTCCTCTGTGGGCCCCAGACGGTGAGTTTCCCAGCATGCAGCAGTGTTTGTGTAGCGGCCACATTCCTGCAGCGTTGTGTAAACCAGGTTATCAGTCAGGCGTGGCTATCAGCAGCAGGAATGTGGCTATCGCTCTATCTGCTGTCACGACTTTGTCCTGAATGTCTGCACTCCCACCATCCTCCCACCATCCTCCCTCCATCCTCTATCGGTCCTCCATCGGTCCTCCATCTGTCCTCCATCTTCACTTTATCTACGCTCCCTCCATCATCCCTTCATCTGGGACGCCACGCTGCTACTGATTGGCGGAGCAGACAGATGAGCAGCTGATTGGCCGACGATGCTGCTGTTCACAGACGGACACTGAACCTGACGACCTCAATGGACTGAAGAGGGTCATCTCTCCATCAGTCCTCCATCATCTGATCAGTGCTTCTTTATATTGATCTCTTATGATAGGTCGATCAATAAAGAGCTGAGGACCGAGGTGTGATCCCTGAGGGACACCAGAGACACTCAGGTGATCCTCTACATCCACCTGCAGGTGGTTATCAACACACCTGAGCTGCATCAGACCTCCTGAAGTATACTTAAGTAAAGTGCAAGTATATGTTTCCCAAGAATACTTTATGTAGTTAAGTATACTAATATCAATATACTAGTAATATACATATAAGTGTACTAATTCAATACTTCTTAAATTGGCCCACTTTTTAGTTACTAACAGTATACTTTATACTTTAAAGTATATATTAAGTGTAAGAATAGTAAACTTTTAGTACACAACTAGTTTACATTTAAGTCTTATTTTGTACTGCAACTATACTGTAAGTACACAGATAGTGTACCAGTTTTATACTTGTAAGTGTAGGGACCTCACGAGACAAAGAGCCTTGGCCTACATGGGAAACCAGAAGCCTGATCACAGCAGGGGACCCAACGGTCAAGCTCATGAAATCTCGCGTCTTCGCGCGAGATCTCAGTTGAATCCAAACGGGAGCAGCCCCATTGGATGAGGCTAACAGAAAACGTGGGCTCTTTCCCGGAGAAACGCCCACTATCTCAAGAGATAAAAGCACGCTACCTGAGGAGCTCGTCCCTTTTCCACTGCGACTCACGTTGCTCCAGGAGGTACCCAACGCTGCGGCGTTCACCTAAGACCGAGCCACATTTTCTGACCTCGCTGGACGAGTTAAGATAATGTTGTGTCCATCAGACTTTGATCCACATCCCTGCAGAAGGAAGACTACAGCCTGGCTTCACCAAGGAAGCCGAGGACAACCGTTCTTCATCAAAGGAAACGAGCGCACCGCCTTTTCCTTCACATCAGCTGCTTCCATCCGCTGCCACGGAGAGCCAGCCCTGCCGTTCTTCCCCCGCTGACGAGCACCATAACGGCCCGTTATTGTCCAAGCCAGCACGACGCCACCGGACCAATTAACGACAATCTACACCACTATCGCTACGAAGAAGCGATTCAAGTAAGAGGCTTGTGTCTGGGCAGAGACTAGTGAGATTGTATATTCCAATAAGTTAATAACTATTGTCGATGTATACTGAACGTACGGACCGCCGAGTCCGTCTGTTTGCTTTGTTTATTTAACTTGCTTTGCTTTGCTTTGCTTGTTTATGTTGTTTTGTTTACTATTGCTGACTGTCTGATTACTGTGTGCTCCTTATGTTAGCTTCTGCTAAACGTGAAGATCTGTAGCTGTAGTTTATTATTAAAAGACCAGTTTGCCTGCCGAGCATCTGAGTGATAATAGCCCAGCTATTACATCTCTCGCGCGGCAGTTAGGATTCCTGCTGCTGCGGTGTTTACTGTTTCGACGGTGATACTGTTTTAAGGCGCTCCTCGCCTTTCTTTTCCTCCACTTCTACCACACACAAACAAACACTTTGCCAACACGCGGGATCCCCTCCCGTTCGTGCGCAGTCGGTGATTTCCGTGGCGCTACCGCCACCAGAGCAACTCCTCCCTCGTGACGTAACCACTTGCGTGGTGACGCCGCCTCGGGGTTTCCCTTGCTCCTCCCACACACGCACACACGTGGATACGCCTCCTCACGTTCCCACCTTACTGATCACGCGGGACTTTCACATCCGTTTGGGCGTGATCTGTAACGTTCGAGCAACCCCTCCCTCGCGTGACGTAACCACCTACGTGGTGACGTCCACCGCGGGTGTCCTTTGCTCCTCCCACACCGCACACACACATAGACACGCCTCCTCACATAGGCTCACCCCATTACCTTACAGGTCACGTGGGAGTCACACCCCCGTTTGTGCGTGATCTGTACGTTCGAGCAAAACCCCCCCCCCTTACGTGACGTAACCACTTGCGTGGTGACATCCACTTAGGGCGTCCTTTGCTCCTCCCACACCACACACACACACACAGACACTCCTCCTTCACACCTAAACTGTTATGTTCACTACTTTTAGTCTAGAAATACCTTTTGTTTCCTTTGTTTCCCTGCCCTGTTGTCTCCTGTTTGTTTTCCCTGTTTGTCTAGTTTGTCAGTGTGTTGGGAGGTGTGGCCTTCCTCCTCCTCCTCCTCCGCTGGGCGGGCATTGGGAGCAGCTGAAATCAATCATCATCATCACCTGCAGTATATCTACCCCGGTCTTCATTCAACTCATCGCCAGATCGTTCCGTCACCCACAGTGGTAGTTATCTTCATCAGGCTCCCTAGTGTTTTTGCTCGTGTTTTGCTGTTGCCCTCGTGTCTTGGATTTATATGGACTTACATCATTTTTTACTCTGTACTCAGGTCTGTCCATCTGCCAGCTGTGGCTGCTCCCTCCTACCTGCTCTCTCATGTCCTCTGCTCCTGGATCAACTTGGAAACCTTTTTGTTAAAATAAATACTTTTTTTGTTCATCCTTTAAAACCCTCGTTTGTGTTCTGCATTTGAGTCCACGTTTTGTTACCCAGACCATAACAGAACGATCTGGCCTTTATTATGGACTCAGCAGACACAGATAGTTTTCAGAAAGCTGTTACCAGCCATGATGTTTTGTTAGAGCAACATCATCAGTTGCTTCAAGGTTTGTTAGAGACCCAACGGGTCTTAGGTCACCAAATGTCTCAGATGGGAAAATGTTTGGAGACAATTTCAGTCCAATTAGCCCCATCCCCCGCTCTGCCTCCTCCTCTGCCTCAGCCACTCAGAGAATCACCTGTTCCCCCACCTGAACCATATGCCGGTGATTTGGGGAGATGCAAGGGATTCCAGCTCCAATGTTCTCTGTTTTTTTCCCGACAACCAGTCACCTTCACTACAGACCAGGCCAAGGTAGCGTATGTTACGGGACTGTTAAGAGGGAGAGCACTGGACTGGGCCGAAGCAATGTTGGGAGGAGGAGGGATACAGTTTTTGTCCTATGATTGTTTCATGAGTGAAATGAAGAAAGTTTGATCACCCTGTTTGTATTGGAGACGCTGCTAAACGTTTGCTTAACATACGACAGAGTCAGAGAAGTGTGGCGGAGTATTCTGTGGACTTCCGGATTCTGGCTGCGGAGGCTGCATGGAATGACGAGGCATTAAAAGGAGTTTTTCTACACGGTTTGTGTGAGCAGTTAAAGGATGAACTTGCTGTCCGTGATGATACTAACTCCCTTGATGCTCTTATTGATCTGTCTATAAGACTGGACAACCGTATGCGGGAGAGACGCCGGGAGAAGAACTACAAATCCCACACTCCTGTGAACTCCTTTGCCGCTACTCCTGCTCTCGCGAGAGTTGCCTTCGGCCCGTCAGAGACTCACGGCTCCGGTCCCAGCTCCTCTGCTCAGCCTGATGAACCCATGCAGGTGGGCCGGGCTAATCTCACTCCCGCTGAACGTCAGAGACGGATCCGAGCGGGTGAGTGGATCTACTGTGGTCAAGTCGGACATTTCTTTGCTGCATGTCCTCTCCGCCCAAAAGAGCGGGCTCACCAGTAGCTGTGGGGATACTGGTGAGTAAGACTGATGCCCCCACCAACACTAGACCTCGAACTCAAATACCTGCTAAACTGTGTATGAGTAAAATGTCCTTGCCACTGTTAGCATTGATTGACTCCGGTGCAGAGCAGAGTTTTTTAGAAACTGAGTTAGTCTCTCAGGCTGGCATCAGTATTGAACCCCTGGAGACTCCTGTCAGAGTCTGTGCTTTAGACGGCAAGTCCTTAGCATTAGTAACTCACCGCACTGAACCTCTGTCTCTAATTCTGTCTGGAAACCACCGTGAGCTAATACAGTTTTTTGTTTTCTCTGCCCCTAAAACTCCTCTTGTTCTCGGACACCCGTGGTTAAAGCTACACAACCCCCAGATCGACTGGTCTACTAGTAAGATTATGGGCTGGAGTAGTTTTTGTCATTCCTCGTGCCTGCAGTCTGCTTTACCACCAGTAGATATTAGTGTTGCTCCTCCGCCCTGTGTTCCTCCTGACTTGTCTAATGTGCCCCCTGAATATCATGATGTCGGGGAGGTTTTCAGTAAGGAGAGAGCGTTGTCCTTGCCACCTCATCGTCCATACGATTGTGCTATTGAGCTGCTACCTGGTACCACTCTGCCTTCAAGTCGCCTGTACAACTTGTCACGTCCTGAGAAAGGTGCTATGGAGACCTACATAAATGACTCTCTAGCTGCAGGTCTCATCAGACCTTCCTCTTCGCCTCTAGGGGCAGGATTCTTTTTTGTGAGCAAGAAAGACAAGACTCTCCGCCCGTGTATTGATTTCCGAGGGTTAAACAATATCACGGTGAAGAACAAATACCCCCTGCCATTAATCAGCTCTGCTTTTGTACCTCTACAGGGAGCTACTGTCTTCAGCAAGCTAGATTTGCGGAACGCGTACCACTTGGTACGGATTCGAGAGGGAGATGAATGGAAGACAGCATTCAACACACCACTGGGTCACTTTGAGTATTTAGTGATGCCTTTTGGACTGACTAATGCTCCTGCAGTGTTTCAAGCACTGGTTAATGATGTTTTGAGAGATTTTTTGGACCGGTTTGTGTTTGTCTACCTGGATGACATTTTGATTTTTTCTTCTGATCTCGCAGAACACCAGCTTCATGTGCGCCAAGTGCTCCAGAGACTACTGGAGAACAAACTGTTTGTGAAAGCGGAGAAATGCGAGTTTCACGTCAGCTCTGTTGGATTCCTCGGTTACATCATTGAGAGTGGGCAGGTGAGGACGGATCCGGACAAGATCAAGGCGGTGGCAGAGTGGCCCGAACCCTCCTCAAGGAAGCTCTTGCAGTGCTTTCTTGGATTCGCCAACTTCTACCGTCGATTCATCCGAGATTACAGCAGAATTGCTGCTCCACTGACCAAGCTCACATCTCCTGCTGTTCCTTTTCGCTGGACTCCTGAGGCGGATCAGGCGTTTGCCTTATTAAAGGACCGCTTAACGTCCGCACCCATCCTGGTGCAACCTGACTCTTCTCTTCAGTATGTCGTGGAGGTTGATGCCTCGGACATTGGTGTGGGAGCTGTCCTCTCCCAACGCTCGAAGACCGATAAGAAGCTACATCCCTGTGCGTTCTTCTCTCGACGCCTGTCTCCAGCTGAAAGCAACTACGACGTGGGAAATCGTGAGTTGTTGGCAGTGAAGTTGGCCCTGGAGGAATGGAGACACTGGTTGGAGGGTTCGGAGATTCCGTTTATTGTATGGACTGATCACAAGAATCTTGCCTACATCCAGTCAGCCAAGCGACTGAATTCCCGCCAGGCTCGGTGGGCATTATTTTTTGGTCGATTCAACTTCACCATTACTTACCGTCCTGGTTCCAAGAACATCAAGCCTGACGCTTTGTCCCGGCAGTTTTCGTCAGAGGAATCACCAAATGTTCCAGACACCATTCTGCCGGCAGCCTTGGTGGTGGGGACATTAACCTGGGAGGTTGAGGCAGCGGTTCGGGAGGCTCAACGTGAAGAACCGGATCCAGGTACTGGCCCCGCTAATCGAATGTTTGTTCCTGTGTCAGTTCGCTCCCAGGTCCAGCAGTGGGGACACGTTTCCCGGTTCGCTTGCCATCCTGGGATAAGTAGGACTTTGTCACTCCTCAGACGACACTTCTGGTGGGCCACAATGGAGAGGGATGTCAAGGAATATGTCCTCGCCTGCACTGTCTGTGCCCGGGGAAAGACATCTCATCGGCCGCCTGTGGGGTTGCTCCGCCCATTACCCATACCTGGCCGCCCTTGGTCCCACATCGCCTTGGACTTTGTCACTGGTCTTCCTCCTTCTAATGGTAAGACAGTGATACTTACCATTGTTGATCGGTTCTCCAAGGCCGTTCATTTCATTGGTCTTCCCAAGCTTCCTTCAGCACATGAGACAGCTGATCTCTTGACTAACCATGTTTTTCGCCTGCATGGTATTCCTGTGGACATCGTCTCGGACCGTGGTCCTCAGTTCATCTCTCAGGTTTGGAAGTCTTTTTGTCAAGCCCTTGGAGCCACGGTCAGCCTGTCTTCTGGTTTCCATCCTCAGACGAATGGACAGTCTGAGAGGGCTAATCAGGATTTGGAATCCGCCATACGTTGTGTTGCTGCTACTAATCCCTCTTCTTGGAGTACACAGTTAGTTTGGATTGAATATGCGCATAATTCTCTCTCTTCTGCTGCCACTGGTGTATCTCCTTTTGAGGCCTCATTAGGTTACCAGCCCCCACTGTTTCCTGCACAAGAGGAGGAATTGGCTGTGCCATCTGTGCAACACCACCTTCAATGCTGCCGCAAGGTTTGGAAGGACACTATGGCTGCTTTGCTTCGGACAGCTGAGAGGAACAAGAGGATCGCGGATCGTCACAGGACCCCGGCTCCTGTCTACATCCCAGGTCAGAGAGTTTGGTTGTCCTCAAGAGACATTCCTTTGAAAACTGACTCCAGAAAACTGGCTCCCCGTTTCATCGGACCGTTTGCAATTGAGAGAATTATTAACCCTTCCACTGTCAGACTCATCCTGCCTAAATCCCTAAGGATTCATCCTTCGTTCCATGTTTCCCAGTTGAAACCGGTCCTCACCAGTCCTCTGGTCCCTCCAACCAATCCCCCTCCTCCCGCCCGGATCATTGACAACCAGCCAGCGTATACAGTCAGGCGACTGATGGATGTTAGACGCCGAGGCCGGGGGTTTCAGTATCTGGTGGACTGGGAGGGATACGGCCCAGAGGAGCGCTCCTGGGTTCCTCGTTCCCGCATCCTTGATGCTGGGATGGTTAGGGAGTTTCACCAGGCTAATCCTGGGAAACCTGGTAGATCGCCTAGAGGCTCTCTTTAAGGGGGGGGGTACTGTTATGTTCACTACTTTTAGTCTAGAAATACCTTTTGTTTCCTTTGTTTCCCTGCCCTGTTGTCTCCTGTTTGTTTTCCCTGTTTGTCAGTGTGTTGGGAGGTGTGGCCTTCCTCCTCCTCCTCCTCCGCTGGGCGGGCATTGGGAGCAGCTGAAATCCATCATCATCATCACCTGCAGTATATCTACCCCGGTCTTCATTCAACTCATCGCCAGATCGTTCCGTCACCCACAGTGGTAGTTATCTTCATCAGGCTCCCTAGTGTTTTTGCTCGTGTTTTGCTGTTGCCCTCGTGTCTTGGATTTATATGGACTTACATCATTTTTTTACTCTGTACTCAGGTCTGTCCATCTGCCAGCTGTGGCTGCTCCCTCCTACCTGCTCTCTCCTGTCCTCTGCTCCTGGATCAACTTGGAAACCTTTTTGTTAAAATAAATACTTTTTTTGTTCATCCTTTAAAACCCTCGTTTGTGTTCTTTTGAGTCCACGTTTTGTTTTAGATTGATGTTGTTAGAGTGTTTATTGTTGATTAAGATCACTATATTTAAATAAATGGTCTTATTTTAAATAGCAGTTGTCTGTGTTTATTGTGCATTCATATTGTAATAACGGCTGGTTATGAGAGTTAGTGCTCAGATTCACCCTTCACCGTTCATCTCCTAAATGTAAAGTAGTGCTTAAATACTGGCATTTGGAGTGAACAATCCCCTTATGAGACTGGATTAACGTTTTGGTTATTGGTCCCTGATTCCAGGGTGGTGCCCCGTTGATTAATAATAATAATTCTATGAATATTATTTATTAAATTAGCTAATAACCAAACCTGTCCCATTTGTAAATCCCTTACATGAGTGTATTACTTCAATACTTCTTTGGACTAAGTAGGCTCACTTTTTTGTTTAAAAACAGTATACTTTAAGAGTAAGTATTGTACTGATAGTTTACTACTTTTATACTGGTACCCACTTTTTTAGTTTGACAGTGCACTTTAAAGTATACTCTCAGTAAACTACTAGTTTAATAGTTTTTATATTGCAAGTATACTTGTATGTACTTGGAGCCCAATTTTTAGTTTATGAAAGTACACTTTAAAGTATATTCAGTAAACTACTTGTCAAGTATTTTGTATACTACACGTTTTACTAATTTATAGTTTTCTTATTATCAAAATATGAAGTACAAGTATAGGCCAAGTATACTTAGACTATTCTGTATACTTGTCAGTATGAGCCAAGTATACTTAAGTATACTTTTGTTAAGTATATCTCTGATAAGTGCAAAAAAGTAAACTTAAAGTGTACTCTCTTATTTTAAGTTTAAAAGAAGTATACTAATAGCTCACTCGAGAAAACTTCCTTTTAGTAAGGGATGTTCACCTTTCACAATAAAAGTCCAAAAGAGAAACCAAAGGCGAGTTTTGAATGAACTCACCCCGAGAGCTGCTGGAGGAGCCGTCAGGATCATCAGGAGGCACCTGGAGGAGGAAACAGACAGGTGAGTCAGGTATCATCTTATGACCTGGACCAGCAGAGAGCAGCTCCGACCGATCACCGATCACCGATCACCGATCAATCAGTCCTGTGGTCACACGATGTCAATGTTTTTGTTTACCAGAGCCAGGTGTAGCTGCAGGGGGCGGAGCAGGAAGTCAGCAGCATCTTGTCCTCTACTCAGAGGAAGTCCCGCCCACAGCACGGCCCTGTCACTCTGACTCCGCCTCCAGACGGCTCTCAGCCAATGAGGACTCTCTGAAGCTGCTGGTCGTCCTGCAGAACAAACATCACACGATTCAAATCCAACGAGCCATTTACACTCAGAGAGACAGACAGGTAGAGACACAGCAGGTAGAGAGACAGATAGGGAGAGAGACAGACAGGTGGAGACACAGACAGATAGAGAGAGACAGACAGGTAGAGAGAGAGAGACAAACAGGTGGAGAGACAGCCAAGTAGAGACACAGACAGGTAGAGAGACAGACAGGTAGAGAGACAGACAGAGAGAGAGACAGACAGGTAGAGACACAGACAGGTAGAGAGAGACATACAGGTGGAGAGACAGCCAGGTAGATACATAGACGGGCAGAGAGACAGACAGAGAGAGAGACAGACAGGTAGAGAGACAGACAGAGAGAGAGACAGACAGGTAGAGAGACAGATGGGTAGAGACAGACAGGTAGAGAGACAGACAGGTAGAGAGACAGACAGAGAGAGAGACAGACAGGTGGAGAGACAGACAGGTAGAGAGACAGACAGGTAGAGAGACAGACAGGTAGAGAGACAGACAGAGAGAGAGAGACATACAGGTGGAGAGACAGCCAGGTAGATACATAGACGGGCAGAGAGACAGACAGAGAGAGACACAGACGGGCAGAGAGACAGACAGAGAGAGACACAGACAGGTAGAGAGACAGACAGAGAGAGAGACAGGCAGACAGGTGGGGAGACAGACAGAAAGAGAGACAGACAAATAGAAAGACAGACAGTTAGAGAGAGAGAGACAGAAAGGTAGAGAGAGAAACAGACAGATAAAGACACAGACAGGTAGAGAGAGAGACAGACAGATAAAGACACAGACAGGTAGAGAGAGAGACAGACAGATAAAGACACAGACAGGTAGAGAGAGAGACAGACAGGTTGACAAGTAGAGGCAGACGGTAGAGATAAATACGGGTAGAGAGACAGACAGGTCGAGGGAGAGACGGGTAGAGACAGACAAGTAGAGAGACAGATGGGGAGAGACACAGACAGGTAGAGAGACAGACAGATAGAAACACAGACTGGTAGAGAGACAGACGGGGAGAGACACAGACAGGTAGAGAGACAGACAGATAGAGAGACAGACATGTAGAGACACAGACATATAGAGAGACAGACAGGTAGAGACACAGACAGAGAGAGAGACAGACAGACAGGTAGGTAGGTAAAGAGACAGACAGGTAGGGAGAGAGACAGATAGAGAGACAGACAGGTAGAGAGACAGACAAACAGAAAGACAAACAGGTACAGAGACAGAGAGGTAGAGATACAGACAGATAGAGACACAGACAGGTAGAGAGACAGACAAGTAGAGAGACAGACGGTTTGAGGGACAGACGGGGAGAGACACAGACGGGTAGAGAGACAGACAGGTAGAGAGACAGACAGATAGAGACACAGACAGGTAGAGAGACAGACGGGTATAGAGACAGACAGGTAGAGAGACAGACGGTAGAGAGACAGACAGGTAGAGAGACAGACAGGTAGAAAGACAGACAGGTAGAGAGACAGACAGGTAGAGACACAGACAGGTAGAGACACAGACAGGCAGGTTGACAGGTATCGAGACAGACACGTAGAGAGACAGACGGGTAGAGAGACAGACGGGTAGAGAGACAGACAGGTAGAGAGACAGATGGGTAGAGAGAAAGACAGGTAGAGAGACAGGCAGGTAGAGAGACAGACAGGTAGAAAGACAGACAGGTAGAGAGACAGACGGGTAGAGAGACAGACAGGTAGAGAGACAGGCAGATAGAGACACAGACAGGTAGAGAGACAGATGGGTAGAGAGACAGACAGGTAGAGAGACAGGCAGGTAGCAAGACAGACACGTAGAGAGACAGACGGGTAGAGAGACAGACGGGCAGGTTGACAGGTAGAGAGACTGAGAGGTAGAGACACAAACAGGTAGAGAGACAGACAGGTAGAGAGAAAGACAGGTGGAGAGACAGACAGGCATGCTGACAGGTAGAGAGACAGACAGGTAGACAGACGGGTAGAGAGACAGACGGGCAGGTTGACAGGTAGAGAGACAGACATGTAGAGACACAGACAGGTAGAGAGACAGACAGGTAGAGAGACAGACAGACAGACAGGTAGATTTGTACTTTACTTGAGTATTTTCTTCTTCGTTGTACTTCTACTCTACTACTCTTCTACTCTTCTACTCTACTACTCTACTACTCTTCTACTCTACTACTCTACTACTCTACTACTCTACTACTCTTCTACTCTACTACTCTTCTACTCTACTACTCTACTACTCTTCTACTCTACTACTCTACTACTCTTCTACTCTTCTACTCTACTACTCTTCTACTCTTCTACTCTACTACTCTTCTACTCTACTACTCTTCTACTCTACTACTCTTCTACTCTACTACTCTACTACTCTTCTACTCTACTACTCTACTACTCTACTACTCTACTACTCTTCTACTCTTCTACTCTACTACTCTACTACTCTTCTACTCTACTACTCTTCTACTCTCCTACTCTACTACTCTTCTACTCTACTACTCTTCTACTCTCCTACTCTACTACTCTTCTACTCTACTACTCTACTACTCTTCTACTCTTCTACTCTTCTACTCTACTACTCTTCTACTCTTCTACTCTACTACTCTTCTACTCTTCTACTCTTCTACTCTACTACTCTTCTACTCTTCTACTCTACTACTCTACTACTCTTCTACTCTACTACTCTACTACTCTTCTACTCTTCTACTCTTCTACTCTTCTACTCTACTACTCTTCTACTCTACTACTCTTCTACTCTACTACTCTACTACTCTTCTACTCTACTACTCTTCTACTCTACTACTCTACTACTCTTCTACTCTACTACTCTTCTACTCTCCTACTCTACTACTCTTCTACTCTTCTACTCTTCTACTCTACTACTCTTCTACTCTACTACTCTACTACTCTTCTACTCTACTACTCTTCTACTCTACTACTCTACTACTCTTCTACTCTACTACTCTTCTACTCTCCTACTCTACTACTCTTCTACTCTACTACTCTTCTTCTCTTCTACTCTTCTACTCTACTACTCTTCTACTCTACTACTCTTCTTCTCTTCTACTCTTCTACTCTTCTACTCTACTACTCTTCTACTCTACTACTCTTCTACTCTTCTACTCTACTACTCTCCTACTCTACTACTCTTCTACTCTACTTCTCTTCTACTCTCCTACTCTCCTACTCTTCTACTCTACTACTCTTCTACTCTACTACTCTTCTTCTCTTCTACTCTACTACTCTTCTACTCTTCTTCTCTTCTACTCTTCTACTCTACTACTCTACTACTCTTCTACTCTTCTACTCTTCTACTCTACTACTCTTCTACTCTACTACTCTTCTACTCTTCTACTCTTCTACTCTACTACTCTTCTACTCTTCTACTCTACTACTCTTCTACTCTTCTACTCTACTACTCTCCTACTCTACTACTCTTCTACTCTCCTACTCTACTACTCTTCTACTCTCCTACTCTACTACTCTTCTACTCTTCTACTCTACTACTCTTCTACTCTCCTACTCTACTACTCTTCTACTCTACTTCTCTTCTACTCTCCTACTCTCCTACTCTTCTACTCTACTACTCTACTACTCTTCTACTCTACTACTCTTCTTCTCTTCTACTCTTCTACTCTTCTACTCTACTACTCTTCTACTCTTCTACTCTTCTACTCTACTACTCTACTACTCTTCTACTCTTCTACTCTTCTACTCTACTACTCTTCTACTCTACTACTCTTCTTCTCTTCTACTCTTCTACTCTACTACTCTTCTACTCTTCTTCTCTTCTACTCTTCTACTCTACTACTCTACTACTCTTCTACTCTTCTACTCTTCTACTCTTCTACTCTACTACTCTTCTACTCTTCTACTCTTCTACTCTACTACTCTTCTACTCTTCTTCTCTTCTACTCTTCTACTCTACTACTCTACTACTCTTCTACTCTACTACTCTTCTACTCTACTACTCTACTACTCTTCTACTCTACTACTCTTCTACTCTTCTACTCTTCTACTCTTCTTCTCTTCTACTCTTCTACTCTTCTACTCTACTACTCTTCTTCTCTTCTACTCTTCTACTCTTCTACTCTTCTACTCTACTACTCTTCTTCTCTTCTACTCTTCTACTCTTCTACTCTACTACTCTTCTACTCTTCTACTCTTCTACTCTACTACTCTTCTTCTCTTCTACTCTTCTACTCTACTACTCTACTACTCTTCTACTCTACTACTCTACTACTCTTCTACTCTACTACTCTTCTACTCTTCTACTCTACTACTCTTCTACTCTTCTTCTCTTCTACTCTTCTACTCTTCTACTCTACTACTCTTCTACTCTTCTTCTCTTCTACTCTTCTACTCTTCTACTCTACTACTCTTCTTCTCTTCTACTCTTCTACTCTTCTATTCTTCTACTCTACTACTCTTCTACTCTCCTACTCTACTACTCTTCTACTCTTCTACTCTACTACTCTTCTACTCTTCTTCTCTTCTACTCTTCTACTCTACTACTCTTCTTCTCTTCTACTCTTCTACTCTTCTATTCTTCTACTCTACTACTCTTCTACTCTACTACTCTACTACTCTTCTACTCTACTACTCTACTACTCTTCTACTCTACTACTCTACTACTCTACTACTCTTCTACTCTTCTACTCTACTACTCTTCTACTCTTCTACTCTACTACTCTCCTACTCTACTACTCTTCTACTCTACTACTCTCCTACTCTACTACTCTTCTACTCTACTTCTCTTCTACTCTCCTACTCTACTACTCTTCTACTCTACTACTCTCCTACTCTTCTACTCTACTTCTCTTCTACTCTCCTACTCTACTACTCTTCTACTCTACTACTCTTCTACTCTTCTACTCTACTACTCTTCTACTCTTCTACTCTTCTACTCTACTACTCTTCTACTCTACTACTCTACTACTCTTCTACTCTACTACTCTACTACTCTTCTACTCTACTTCTCTTCTACTCTCCTACTCTACTACTCTTCTACTCTACTACTCTTCTACTCTTCTACTCTACTACTCTACTACTCTTCTACTCTTCTACTCTACTACTCTTCTACTCTACTACTCTACTACTCTTCTACTCTTCACAGGTAAAACTGTAGTTTTTACTGCATTAATTCACGTTCCAGATTTAACACACCATCGACTGATGGAAATATGATTCATTTAAAGCACATTCAATCAGAGCGTTAATGCATCAGATCAATAACCCAACACTCATCACTCTGCTGCCAGAAGCAGCCTATACTGCGTTCCTTTAAGTACTTGTGATGGAGTATTAGTACACGGTGGATCACAGTACAGAGCAGTAATCCATCGAGTCATCAGCACTCACTTCACTGTTTGTTTGAGAACACAACTTGTAGTTTTACAGTGTAGAAACAGTAGTTAAAGTACTCCGTTACTTCTTCTGATCAGCGGCTCATTAACGTTAACCAACCTGCTGACGTCACAGGGCATTAGAGCCTAATTAACAGCTGATTAGTATTAATCACCAGCAACCAACAGGTGAGTCACAGACAGACAGGTGAATCACAGACAGACAGACAAGTGAGTCACAGACAGACAGGTGAATCACAGACAGACAGACAAGTGAGTGACAGACAGACAGGTGAATCACAGACAGACAGACAAGTGAGTGACAGACAGACAGGTGAGTGACAGACAGACAGACAGACAGACAGACAGACAGGTGAATCACAGACAGACAGATAAGTGAGTGACAGACAGACAGGTGAGTGACAGACAGACAGACAGACAGACAGACAGGTGAATCACAGACAGACAGATAAGTGAGTGACAGACAGACAGGTGAATCACAGACAGACAGACAAGTGAGTGACAGACAGACAGGTGAGTGACAGACAGACAGGTGAATCACAGACAGACAGGTGAGTGACAGACAGACAGGTGACAGACAGACAGGTGAGTGACAGACAGACAGACAGGTGACAGACAGACAGGTGAGTCTCGCTTACCTGGAGGTCTCGCGCTCAGTCTGAAGCTTCACGCGGACAGAAAACTCTCCACTTTATCCTCTGAAGTGAAGCCGCCGCGCTGAGCTGACCTCACACGGCTGAACATCTGTCAAGTAGCGGCAAACACCTGCAGGAGCGCACACACACTTCCGGTCCCCGGGCTTCAAAATAAAAGCGGCTTGTTCTGCAGAAGGAAGAGAAGTAGGGGAGACCAGGTTTGGTTGGCACAGATATTCTACGGGAAGCCGCCTGGGTCAAAATAGAATACTTCACTTGCATAACCATATAAACCTAAACCAAACACTTGCTTAAATCATTTATACGTTACACAAATATATATATATATGTATATATATATATACATATATATATATATTTGAGAGTTTTGAGTTAAGGAAGAAAACAAATATCAGAAAAGAATACACACAGTAGTTTTTTTGCACTGAAGATCATCTTGTGTAGATGGAGTCGTACCTGAGCTACACCTGTGCAGGTAAAGCTGGAAGTTACAAGCAAAGTCCACATGTTAAAGAGCACAACACTGAACCCTAAATTAGGCTAGGTTGTTTTTTATTGTCCCACAAATGAAATACTTAATTGTTAATTTGTTAAATTGTTAAATTGTTAATTTATTAATTGTTAATTGTTGATTTTTAATTGTTAATTTGTTAAATTGTTAATTGTTAATTTCTTAATTTCTTAATTTCGTAATTTCTTAATTGTTAATTTGTCAAATTGTTAATTGTTTAATTGTTAATTACTTAAATTACTCCTGATGAGACCAACCAGATCAGTCTGTGTTCTATACATTCAAAATCTCACTGGAGTAAAAGTACAAAAAGGATTAATGTAGTTAGAGTATTAAAGTAAAAGTACTCAGAGCAGAGTGTTACATTAAAGACAGGTGATGTATTTGGGGTCATACTTTGTGCACATGTTATTTCTGGATAATAAATTATATTATATAAAGTTCATCATTCTCATCATCAATGTGGACAGATTTGATCAGATCTGTGTGAGTGCAGGCTTTTATTTTGAAGTGGTGAGTCGGAAGTGTGGTACTGAGTGTTGCGGGTTTGACTCCTCCGTCTGCGGGCTGTCTCTCTCTCTCCATCCCGCAGCAGGTTGCTGTGACCCGACAGGATCAGCTGCACGGACCCCCTCTGGACTGAACCGAGCCGAACCGAGCCGAACTGAGCCGAACCGAGCCGAACCTGCAAGAGGAGCCCATCCCGAGCCGAGCCGAGTTCAGCCCGCAGTCAGCCTGCTCCGCGGGGAGTCTGCTGCTGTATGGAGGCTCAGGGGTGCCCGAGGAGCGTCCCGGTGCTGGTTCTGCTGCTCTGCTGCACCGCTGCTCCGGGACACGCCGAGAGGGTGAGTGAACGCACACACACACGCACGCACGCACACACGCACGCACGCACGCACACACACACACACACACTTACACAAACACGCATGCGCACAGATGATGGGGTTAATACAAGTTTATTAGAAAAACAAACTGGGATTTTATTGTGAAAAATCTGCAAGATTTTTTTTTTTTTTTTTTAAATGATTTACTTTGTATTTTATTGTGACAGTCACTGTGATTCACATCCTGTTATCAGCTCCTCAGCGTGTGTGAGAGGTGATCAATAACTCTGATTCGATTGGTCCGATTCACCGGCTACTTTCATTGGAAGAAGAGTTGTCAACGCTGCACACGAACACAGTTACTTCGGTTGTTCCACCGTCCGCCATTTCCTCTACTCGGGATAGCTACCGATAGTAACCGATAACTACCGATAGTAACCGATAGCTACCGATAGTAACCGATAACTACCGATAGCTATCGATAGTAACCGATAGCTACCGATAGTAACCGATAGCTACCGATAGTAACCGATAGCTACCGATAGTAACCGATAACTACCGATAGCTATCGATAGTAACCGATAGCTACCGATAGTAACCGATAGCTACCGATAGTAACCGTTAGCTACCGATAGTAACCGATAGCTACCGATAGTAACCGATAACTACCGATAGCTACCGATAGTAACCGATAACTACCGATAGCTATCAATAGTAACCAATAACTACCGATAGTAACCGATAACTACCGATAGCTACCAATAGCTACCGATAGCTACCGATAGTAACCGATAACTACCGATAGCTACCGATAGTAACTGATAACTACTGATAGCTACCACTAGCTAATGATAGCTACCGCTAGCTACCGCTAGTAACCAATAACTACCAATAGTAACTGATAGCTACCGATAGTTACCCATAGTTACCGGAGAAAACAAAAGCACTATCCTCTTCCTGTTTTGGATGATACACTTTGTTTGTGGCCTAAACGGAGCCTTCCGGAGATTGTACCCGGAGGTCATACCCGGAGGTCGTACCCGGTGATCGTACCCAGAGATCGAACCCGGAGGTCGTACCCGGAGATCGTACCCGGAGGTCGTACCCGGAGGTCGTACCCGGAGATCGTACCCAGAGATCGAACCCGGAGGTCGTACCCGGAGGTCGTACCCGGAGATCGTACCCGGAGGTCGAACCCGGAGGTCGTACCCGGTGATCGTACCCGGAGGTCGTACCCGGTGATCGTACCCGGAGGTCGTACCCGGTGATCGTACCCGGAGGTCGTACCCGGAGGTCGTACCCGGAGGTCGTACCCGGAGGTCGTACCCGGTGACGCAGTGACAGTGAAGCTTATAGTGAATCAGTCTAAACGCCGATGATGCCGTTATTCTATAGACATTACATTGTCCATCAACATTTACTTCATGAGTTAAAGCTAAGCCTGGTCTACAGCCGCTTCAGTGATGGCGTGACGGTCTGTCCTCCACTTCGTTCCAGACTGAAGCATCTCAACTATTATTGGATGGATTGTGATGAAATGCGGTTCATCATTCGTGTTCCCCTCAGGATGAATTGTAATAACTGTGGTGATCGTCTGACGTTTCATCCAGCGCCGCCGTCGCCGGGTCTCAGTTGGGTCAATGTGGCGCCGCCAGCAGGTTCTTTAGAGGAATGTCTCAGCAGCGTCTCTGTGGACATGTCATCGGGTTTAAAACACGTCTTCACCTTTAGCTGAGAGTCATGTGACCCCGCAGGTCTTCGTGGTCCCTGGAGAGTCTTTATTTTATCAGCAGGTTGATCTGGCAGAAATAAAAGAATGCATAAAGAATGTCAGACAGGAAATAAAACCTGTCTGTCTGTCTGCCTGTCTGTCTGTGTGCAGTCAGTCAGACAGTCAGTCAGACAGTCTGGTCTCTGGCTGTTGTTTTAGTTCGTCTGTTTCAGCCTTTTGTCCTGATCCGCTGTTATTACTGACCAACACACACACGCACGCGTGTGCACACACACACGCACACACACACACACACACACACACACACACACACACACACACACACACACACTGTGATCTGATCTGCTGAGCTGCAGTGAAAAGAAAAGTCTCTCAGCAGCACAGGAAACATATAGATTAAATATTTTCATCTGACAACAACCATCAACTCATTTTACACTTATAATATATATATATATATATATATATATAAACATACACAGCGTTATATAAATGCAGTGGTGGAAGCACGATTCAGATCCTTTACTGCAGTAGAAGTACCAATACCGTACTGGGAAAATACTCCACTACAAGTAAAAGTCCTGCATCCTGTTAATTTGTTAATTTGTTAATTGTTAAGTTGTTAAATTGTTTAATTGTTAATTGTTAATTGTTAAGTTGTTAAATTGTTAAATTGTTAAATTTCTCCTGATGAGACCAGTAGCTCTCTGCAATCAGTGGTTGTGTTATATAATGTGTTATACATACATATACAGCGTTATATAAATGCAGTGGTGGAAGCAGCATTCAGATCCTTTACTGCAGTAAAAGCACTAATACCACACTGGGAAAATACTCCACTACAAGTAAAGTCCTGCATTCAAAACCTTAACCTTAAATTAAATACTTTCATTTGACGACAAGCATCAACTGATTTTACACTTTTTAAATTCAAGACAGAAATTCATCAAAAGCACATTAAGCTTCTTTGTTTAAAATCATCAGAGGGGTTTACACTCAGCTGGTCAGAAATCAGGTTTCTGTCACATATATTCGGGGGAATTGCAGATTTTCTAAATTGTTTACACACATTTCTTTAAATAAACCAAATGCATTAACAGATCTAACCCGTCTCACAAGGACAGGTCGTCCACTAACAGATGAACCCCTAAATCATGTCCACATGTTGAAGAGTCTTTGAGCACAACGCTGAACCCTAACTCAAGTTGTATTGTCCCACAAGGGGAAATTAGTTAATTGTTCATTAGTTAATTGTTCATTAGTTAATTGTTCATGTATTAATTGTTAATTAATTTGCGATGAATCGTGATTAACTATGGACAATCATGCGATCACATATTTGAATGGCTTGGCAGCCCTACTAAAAGCCTTATCCACACAGCAAGTCTTTCCGTCTTCTCTTTCACCAACAGCGTGGGAGCAAATAAGTATTCCTGTGACACATCTCTGAACCTCTGATGAAATATCTCAGGTGTTTTAATGATATCTGAGAAGAGAGTTTACTTTTCTCCAAACATCTGCAGAAACCAACTCATGTGGACTTTATTATTATTTGTTCAGTAGAATAAATGTTTTTTACGTCCTAGTTTTTGCTGTCCACTTCCACACTGAGGTTTGTACGGGAGGTCATGAGGGTCAAAATGAAATCTGATGTTCAGTTCAGAGTCTGCAGGTCTGATTCTGTGTGAGACACCTGAACCGTCGCAGTAAAGTCCCATGATGCACCGCTGCAGGACATGTCAGGACATCGATGTGAGACAAGGAATGAAGATAAGATGACATCAGACCTTCATCGGACTGCCTGTCTGTCTGCCTGTCTGTCTGCTTGACTTTATAACACAGGAAGAGCAGTGTTACACCTGCAGGACACATAAAGCTGTTTGGGTTTAAACCCACAGAAATATGTCTGACAGATAAAGACTTCATGAAGAAACACGTTCAGCTACTTCACTGCAGTCTAAACCTGAGATTAAGTTCAGTCAGGACTAAGCTGTACTGCTGTTACACCTGCAGGAGTCACATGACGATGGAGATCCCTAACCTTAACTAAGACGTCGTTTTAACCCAAAACCGCTTGTTTCACAGTGGTGGAGAGTAACTAAGTACATTTACTCAAGTACTCGTTCTTTACTTGAGCATTTCCATGTTCTTCTCTCCACTGATTGATTATTGATCAGAGAACTGATTAGAAATAGATAAATCACAAAGAATAGATGTTGTAAACATTGAATTGTTTTATTGTAAACTACCAGTCCTGAAGAGACCTGGACCTGGACCTGGTCCTGGACCTGGACCTGGACCTGGACCTGGTCCTTGACCTGGAACTGGTCCTGGATCTGGTCCTGGTCCTGGACCTGGTCCTGGTCCTGGACCTGGTCCTGGTCCTGGTCCTGGTCCTGGACCTGGACCTGACTGAGAAACTATAGAATATTAAAGTTCTGCTTGTCTTCTGTCTGTCTGCAGGTGTGTCACTGCAGCGGGAAGTCTCTCTGTCACTGTGACGGGGTCAAAGGTCAAAAGGTGAGAGGATCTATCTATCTATCTGTCTATCCACCTATCTATCTATCTATCTATCTCTCCATCTATCTATCTAGCTATCTCTATCTATCTATCTCTCTATCTCTCTATCTATCTCTCTATCTCTCTATCTCTCTATCTATCTCTCTCTCTATCTATCTCTCTATCTCTCTATCTATCTCTCTATCTATCTATCTCTCTATCTCTCTCTCTCTCTCTCTATCTCTCTATCTATCTATCTATCTATCTATCTCTCTATCTATCTATCTATCTATCTCTCTATCTCTCTATCTATCTATCTCTCTATCTCTCTATCTATCTATCTATCTATCTATTTATCTTGAACCCCTGGTGTTTCCATCCTGACTAGTTGGATCTCACTGTCTCTGGATCAGTTAGTGTCTACGGTCTGCTGCCCTCCGGTGGTGACCTGCTGTCACTGCAGACATCAGTTACAGTACCAGGACCTGATCTGGGGTCTGCTGGTGTGGACCCAGGTCTACTGTAGAGATCCTTTACAGTACCAGGACCTGATCTGGGGTCTGCTGGTGTGGACCCAGGTCTACTGTAGAGATCCTTAACAGTACCAGGACCTGATCTGGGCTCTGCTGGTGTGGACTCAGGTCTACTGTAGAGATCCTTAACAGTACCAGGACCTGATCTGGGCTCTGCTGGTGTGGACTCAGGTCTAATAAATTTGCGTACCAACTATACTGGAGTTTATTAGGGTGTAATGGATGATTACTGAGGTCTGATGTGGATTTAATAAACTAAACTAATTAAAGTAAAACTGTCCTTTCAGAAAATAAGATAATGTAATAATAATAATAATAATAATAATAATAATAATAATAATAATAATAATAATAATAAATAAAAAAGAGTAAAACGATACCAGGAGATTTTAAAAACAGATTTTTTTAAAAAGTACGAGATCTGAGTTCAGCTGCAGCGGAGTCTGAAGTCTTTGTGTCTCAGGTGAGGTGGTACCTGAGACCACCCAGGTGTGAACTCTGTGATCTCAGGTGTGTTCAGCAGGAGAATAAAGGCTGGTTCCTCTCTGCTGAACATGAAACGTCCGTCTCTTCACTCAGGAACCTGAATGCACCTGGACCACAGCCAGGATCTACTGTACACCTGAGTTTACCTCACATCATCTGAGTTTACCTGAGTTTACTGCCTCTGTGTGGACAGCAGGTGAACTGACTCAGGGTCTGTTCTATACCTGAGTTACTTGTGTAACTTGAATTCACCTGAATTTACGTGCTGAACTGACCCATGATCCTCATTACACCTGGTTTTACCTGTTGATGCAGCTGATCTCAGTCAGCTGTATGAACTGACCCCGGATCTGTTCTACACCTCATGAGGTCTACTGTACCTGTGTTTTTGTCCTCTGCAGGGTGAATCTGGTTACCTTGGATACGACGGACTTCCTGGAGTTATCGGTTACCCAGGAAACGAGGGCCACCAGGGCTCATCTGGAGAAAAGGTTAAAAACATCCGAACTGAACACAGCAGATAATAATAATAATGAGAGATTATTAATGTTGTTATTTTACTTGTTTAAACAGGATGAGGAGTTCGTCAGGGTTCTCTGCGATACCGATATCAGAAAGGCCTCCGATACAGAATAAAATGCTGGATCGGGTATCGACGAGTACGCGAGTCTTTGCACGATCCGATATCACGTTGTCATATCATTTATCAGCTCATTTACGCTACACAGGAACAACGCGCGTCGCTCGCTACCCGATCCGGTTGTCCGGCCCGATCGGTACTGAGCATGTGCAGCTCTCAACAGAGATGAGAAAAGCAGCGAGATGGTTCACTCCTCAGCTCCTTTCATCATCTGCTCCTTCCATCATCAGCTCCTTCCATCATCAGCTCCGGGGAAAAGATCGATGATGGAAGGCGCTGAGGAGTGAACCATCTCGCTTCTTTCTCTATCTCTGTTGAGAGCTGCACATGCTCAGTAGTGAGTGTAAAGTTAGCCAGAGCCAGAGCATATTTGCAACGTGGCAGTATTGTACACTGTAAAATCCCAGCAGTAAAATGGCGATGTGTTTTTAACGCACTGGTATCGGATCGGTACTGTGTACCAGTTGATACCCGAGTTCAGGCATTGGTATCGATAATGAAGAAATGCTATCGGAACAACTCTGAAACACAAAGCTTATGACCAGTTGGTCTTGATTTCTTAGCCAGGAATTGACATTGTCCCATCTCGTTTAATATCAAACATTTACGGATAAAACAAATAAATGATTGTGTTTGATGGTTCTTGTTTGTTTGTCCTCAGGGTGACCTGGGAGCAGCAGGAAGTTCAGGACTGAAAGGCTCTCGGGTATGAATGACCTCATTAAACTGCCTCTTTTAAAGGGATAGTTCTGGTGTTTCTCAGTGAGGTTGTATGAGGTACTTCTCCATAGTAGGTGTATTACTAACAGTAGATGACAGTCGGCGTGCCCCCAGCATCGAGAAACAGACAAGAACACCAACACCGGAGCAAAGCAACACAGCGCTGTGGACGGGGACGGCAGAAAAACTTATTTTAGCCACCTAAAATAAAGACTCACGTACAAAAATCTATATTTTTTTTAAGTGTACGCTTTATTTAGAATATTTTCACCGCTTTATCTCCCCGTCAGGCAGCCCTTTCCGACGGGGAACTGAAATGAAAGTGAAACTTATCTCTGCTCTCTCCACAGCCAGCCAAACAGTACAGATACGTTTCACTTTCAGTTCAGTTCGCCGTCAGAAAATATTCTAAATACAGCGTACACTTAAACGGATATAACATTTCTGTAGTCTTTCTTTTAGGTGGATAAAATACATTTTTCTGACGGCCCCGTTCACAGCGCTGTGCTGCTCTGCTCCCGTGGCACGCTGACCGTCATCTACTGTAGGTAATACACCTGATGGTATCCCTTTAAGAGCAGATTTAACAACAGTAAACAACAGTATCATCTGCATACAAGTGGACGTTTGTGTGTCCAAATTAATACACCTACTATGTAGAAGTACCTCATACAACCCCACTTCTAAACACCCAAACTATTCTTTTAACCTGCCTGAATATTCTTTTATTTGAGCATCGTTTTATCCAGAATTCGTCCGGACAGATTAGTTATCTTTGTAAACTTGACTGAATAGTGATGAAATGTGTGAAGGTACGTCTCTCTATGTTCTCCAGGGTATTCCAGGGAGACCAGGTTTCCCAGGACCTCCAGGACTGCCCGTAAGAACCATCACATAACATTCATAGTTGTAGGTATAGGCAGATAGATTCTCAGTTTCTGAAAAACACCGTTGTTGTGTGTGTGTTTTCTCTCAGGGACAAAACGGACTTGAAGGACCCATCGGCCAACAAGGACTCCCAGGATGCAATGGGACAAAGGTAGGCCCACCACCTCTTTATGTCCCCATTAATCTGGTTATTCAGATCATTACTATCTCAAAGGTGGACAGGAAGATACACTTGTGCATCATCTGCAAATACATATTATGTCCTCTAATGATGTGACTAGTTATTAGAAGCGTGTAAATGGAGAATGGAACAGGACCTAGAATCGAGCCCTGAGGTGCACTGCCAGTACGCTATCATAGACAAAATGAAACTACAAGTTTCATTCATTCCAGCGTGATTATTGAGGTGATTGAAGGGTGAAATACAACAAGAGGACTATCAGGCAATATGACCTTTTACCGTTTTCAGAATCCAGTGATTGAATAATTACTTTTAAGCTCCCTGGCTCTGCAGAGGAGGATCTATCACCTGACTTCCTCCACACAAACACTGATTCACGTATTGATTGGTGTCTTCCAGGGGGACGTTGGTTACCCAGGATTCTCTGGGGTTGCAGGACCTGTTGGCCTTCAAGTGAGTGCTAACTACTTCCTCTACAAAGCCGTGATTGGATGCCAATACTTCCTGTTTCACTGAAAAAACATTTTAATCACTGCAGGCTGAAGCTAGGCTAATTAGCTCTAAAGCTAACTATGCTCATGTGTTTCAGGGTCGACCAGGACTGCGAGGTGCAAAGGTAACACCTGAACCAGGCTGCTCTCACACACCGTTCGTAGCTATACCTACGAAAAAGCACTGAAATTCATATATGTATCTCACAAAATCAATTTGTATTTTGGTGTTTCTGTAACTACGGGCGCTTTTTAAGTCCTAGCAATGAAATTATGTTAAAATTTGCAGTGCAATGCTTGATAGATATACATACACAGAGTTATCACCCATCTTGACATAAAAACGACTGTATTTATATGTGTAATTTATGTCGTAGAACAACATTTATTCCAGTATTTTTCAAGTATTTTTGCCTTTATGGTGGGGATAGTAGAGAGGTGACAAGCGTGGATTTACTCCGGGTGCTCCGGTTTCCTCCCACAGTCTAAAGACATGCAGGTTAGTGTGGGTTTACTCCGGGTGCTCCGGTTTCCTCCCACAGTCTAACGACATGCAGGTTAGTGTGGGTTTACTCCGGGTGTTCCGGTTTCCTCCCACAGTCTAACGACATGCAGGTTAGTGTGGATTTACTCCAGGTGCTACGGTTTCCTCCCACAGTCTAACAACATGCAGGTTAGTGTGGGTTTACTCTGGGTGCTCCGGTTTCCTCCCACAGTCTAACGACATGCAGGTTAGTGTGGGTTTACTTCAGGTGCTCTACTCTATTTTTCTGTTTCTGATTTCAGGGAGACTCGCTCGTCTTCCCCGTCACTCAGGATATTAAAGGAGCAACAGGACCGCGAGGACGAGACGGAGAAAACGTCAGTCACTGTCACACATTTAGTGCTCACTCTGGTCTTTAGGAGTGGTCTTGTCTGATTGGCTGTTTGTGTTGCAGGGACCGAGTGGAGATCCAGGTGAACCAGGCCTGCTGGGACCACCGGGACCCGCTGGACTTCCTGTACGCTTCAGATCTCAAACTTTCAAACTTTATTTAAATGTTTTACAGTGATCAACGGCTGAACCAACTGCTGTTTTTGTTTTTTTTCATTTAGGGAAGTCCAGGGTTTTCGGGGTTACCGGGAGAGAAGGTCAGAGAGCAGTTTGTCTTATTGTGATGTGCGGTCTTCATGCAGCAATTTACATTTCTCCAAGACATTAGAGACAATAGAGTAACCTTAGCCTTAACCTTAGCCTTAACCTTAGCCTTAACCTTAGCCTTAACCGTAGCCTATACTTAACCTCATATAAGTCGATATTTTGTTCGTACAAGTCAATGTCTATTTTTTCAAAAGTTAATATCTTGTTTGCACGAGATAAGAGAGCATTTTTTCTGGACTTTGGGGGCTCTGTTTTTAACACGTGAGGGACTTTATCTACAAATCATTTAAATATCAGTCAATAATCACAACTAATCCCCACCAGATGTTTGAAGGCCTGATGTTCTGATTAGTGCTGTGACTTCAGTCTGATTATCTGACGACGCTGTGGTTTTGTTTCAGGGTCAGGAGGGTCCCAGTCCAGTGATACCAGGGTCCCCGCGGACAGAGGGTGAGCTAACTGGTCTGGATTGAAGCCTAATACTAATGCTAATGCTAATTCCCATGTTGTGAATTCACATAAAGTCACCTGGTAATTCACTCTCTGATGTCTGATGTGAGCAGAGATATATGATATAAGACAGACATTCAAACATTTCTAACCTGTGTAACGTCGTCATCATCATCGTTGTCATCTTCATCATCTTCATCATCACCATCAGCTGTGTTTGGTTGTCAGGGCGATCACGGCCCGCCGGGGATCCCTGGACAGAAAGGAATTAAACTGTACGCTGAAGGACCCAAAGAACTGAAGGTCTGTCTGTCTCTGTATCTGTCTGTCTGACTGTCTCTCTGCTTGTTCTCACTGATATTGTCTGTTGTTGTACTTCAGGGAGAACCAGGAGAAATTGGTGTGAAAGGTTGTCGAGGACTTCCTGTGAGTCAAACAGTCTGATATTCATCTTCATGTTAGTTTTGGTTTGTTATTATCAGAGAGTCAGACTGATGTGTGCGTTTGTTTTCTCCTCCAGGGTTTGCCGGGGAAACTAGGGGTTAAAGGAGACAAGGGCGGGCGAGGTGATCCTGGCTCACTAGTAAGAGAGAGATTATGATAACCTGGATCTAAATGTATTTTAACTCACGACTACAACAGAAAACTGTAAACAAGCGGTTATTGATTGATATCTGAACGTTGTATTTTTATTGTTGTTTATTTCATGAACTTCATCAGAAACCTGGCAGCCGATTAGACTGTTGTCAGGCTATTAAATAGGCGTCATCAGTCGCTATGAGCCCCATAGATGTGGGTCAATAGGGGCCTACTACACCTGCTAGTAGGATTTATCATCTATTCACATGGAAGATCACCGAAAAAAGGTATAAAAGAACACGACAGCAACCTCTAGTGACCGTTGTAATTATGACAGGAGCAAAAGAGAAAGTACAAAAAAAACCTAAAGAAGTTGTAGTTTTGTTGTCTAAACCTAAAGAAGTTGTAGATTTGTTACCTAAACCTAAAGAAGTTGTAGTTTTGTTGTCTAAACCTACATAAGTTGTAGTTTTGTTGCCTAAACCTAAAGAAGTTGGAGTTTTGTTGCCTAAATAAGCCTAGAATGTGTTGCTTTTAAGTTTCACTTTCACTTCTACAACATAGTAGGTGTAGTAGGCCCCTAATGACCAATATCTATGGTGCTTCTAGCGACTGATAACACCTATTTAATGGCCTGATAACAGTCGAATCTGGTGCACCTGGACAGGTGTAATCCTGGTCTAACATGGTGTTTGTGTTACAGGGTAAACCGGGGAAGGATGGAGTCCTCGGAGAGCTGGGAGAACAGGTAACATGCTAAGCTAACAGGAAGGCTAACCAGTGTAAAGAGCCTGTAGTGATGGAGGGGGGTCATGTGTTGTGCTGACCTATCAGTGATTCTGGGCTGTCGACATTAACTGGATCTGTGTGTGTGTCTGCAGGGAGCCCCAGGGGATCGTGGGTACCTCGGTCCTCCAGGTATTGAAGGAGCCACGGTGAGTACTGTATGAAGTACAGGAAGTATTACTGCAGTAGTACACTCAGTACTGTATCAGAATGTTTAAGGTGTTTGTGTGTTTTTAGGGAGAGAAAGGTGATCGTGGTTTTCCAGGTCTTCTAGGAGAGGTGAGTCAAGTTTTCATCGTTGTTTTGTAAAAGAAATGTAAAATGTTGTGTCCTAACAGCAGCCGTAAGCACCTTATAATAATACATACTGATATAAAACAGATAATAATAGAGAGAATTATGACCCGTTTAACATCCTAACACTATCTCTAAACATCTTATATAATAATACAAGTAGTATGAAGAAGTAATGAAGTATGTTTTACAACGATCAGCGAGGTAAAATGACTGTTTCTGTGAATGGAGTCTGGTGGCTTTGAGGAGAGAATATTAATTGTATGTTTTTTGTGTTAATAAATTATAATAGTTGCTTAAATCCTTGTTGATTTTATTTATTATTATTATTAATAGGTCTTTATTTTCCATTTTGGACACGTAAGTTTGGCTATCGGTGGCAAATAAAACATCTATTTGCCTGAAAATGCTTAATTTTGCAGATGATGGTACGTTAATTATCAGATCAGCAGGCATCTGGCTTTAAAATATTAGTTACGTTTTTCAGACAGGTAAAAAGGGGGCGGGACCAACAGTATACAGACTTGTCTTCATGTTAAATATGTATCTGTGTGTTTTTATCAGACGGTTTTTAAACACAGATTCCCGAAGGGCCGGCTCGGCGTCACCGGGCCCCGCGGACCGCCAGGAGTCCAGGGAAAACAAGGTAAAAATAGAGACCAAAACAGGTTCACTTTTTAAAGTTATAATTGTTTAGATTTTGATAATTTTGAACCTTATTTCTGCTCTTATTTAGAGTTTTGTCTCTGTTTACTAGTTTTTATTGTTACTGGTAGAAACTTTCGGACACAACACAAAGATTACGTTTTACGTTAAAAAAATTCTACATAAAGTTTTGTTTCGCTGAGTTTACTTTTATGTTCGTCTTATCTATAATGAAATTATTCATTTTATCCTCAACAGTGCAGACAGAAATTTTTGGATAAATTATGGCTGTCAAAGTTAACGCGATAATAACATTAATGCAACTTGTGAATTTTAAGGTTGTAGCGAAGTCAGTTTTAGCCTCTTTTACCTGACGGGCTCGATACCGATACCGATACCGATACCGATACCGATACCGGTTTAGCTGAGCTGTGTGTTAAAACACTGCCTTTATAAACGTCATAAAGTACTGTTGTGGTCTTTTTTTCTGAATAGTTTCTAAAAGACGAGGCCTTAACGCGACTAAAACAACACTCCAAGTGGATTTTATCCAAACAATGATTTTAATATTTTAGTTACAAAATCAACACACGAAAAATTGTATTTTTACTTTATAATATTATAATATTGAATATACAAATATAATTTACTTTGGATTCTTTTTTGTGAACTTATTTACATTGTTATTGATCTTATTTGTTATCATCTACCTGATGATTTCATTATTATAATAAAACTACTCCATTTGGAGTCAAAATTATACAATTTAATTGTTTTCTTTATTGATGTTCTACTGTGCACAATGGAATAATGTGATGGTGCACAATGGTATAATATGATGATGCATAATGGTAGAATGTGATGATGCACAATGGTATAATATGATGATGCATAATGGTAGAATGTGATGGTGCACAATAGTAGAATGTGATGGTGCACAATGGTAGAATGTGATGGTGCACAATGGTAGAATGTGATGATGCACAATGGTAGAATGTGATGGTGCACAATGGTAGAATGTGATGATGCACAATGGTAGAATGTGATAATGCACAATGGTAGAATGTGATAATGCACAATGGTAGAATGTGATGGTGCACAATGGTAGAATGTGATGATGCACAATGGTAGAATGTGATGGTGCACAATGGTAGAATGTGATGGTGCACAATGGTAGAATGTGATGATGCACAATGGTAGAATGTGATGGTGCACAATGGTAGAATGTGATGATGCACAATGGTAGAATGTGATGGTGCACAATGGTAGAATGTGATGATGCAC
Source organism: Sebastes schlegelii (assembly GCA_014673565.1). Lineage (NCBI taxonomy): Eukaryota > Metazoa > Chordata > Actinopteri > Perciformes > Sebastidae > Sebastes > Sebastes schlegelii. The sequence continues at coordinate 22,221,423 of CM025833.1, forward strand.
AATGGTAGAATGTGATGGTGCACAATGGTAGAATGTGATGATGCACAATGGTAGAATGTGATGGTGCACAATGGTAGAATGTGATGATGCACAGGGTAAATGTCATGGCCAAAGGCTCCATTGTGTGCCCATAGCCTCCTGTAGTGGATATCAGGAGTATTTTAGAGTCAGATTCCCTTTCAATAGGTAGAAAACCCATTTTGCACACTTTGGGGTAACCAAGTGTGCCAAATGGAGAGTCCTCCTGGTTCTATCCTGACTAAAACTTGACACTTGGGCTGCAGTTTGCCATGTTATGATTGGAGCATATTGTTTTATGCTAAATGCAGTACCTGTGAGGGTTTCTGGATCAATATCTCTCATTGTTTTGTGTTGTTAATTGATTTACAATAATAAATATATACATACATTTGCATAAAGCAGCATATTTGTCCACTCCCATGTTGATAAGAGGATTCAATACTTGACAAAATCTCCCTTTAAGGTACATTTAGAACAGATAAAAAATGTGTGATTAATTTGCAATTAATCGTGATTAACTATTTTAATCAATAGACAGCCCTAGTTTTTTATTCTTAAAGGGGAAACACACATTGAAACATGTTGTTTGAGCTGGAAACTAAATGATATGACTGAACTGTGATGAAATGCGTCAATGCTGCTGTTAATATTCACTTTATTTATTACCAAATTTATACAAATCTGCATTTCATGGGTTAAAAATTGCTCAAATTATACAGTGGGCGGAGTTAGGCTCCGACCTGGGGGTGAAGTTACACTATAATCAAAAATGGTAAATTGTGAAAATGTATTACTTCAAACATTTACGTGGTAAGAAGTAGTCTGATGCCCCCCCTATACTTAAGTTTATGTGATTTCTTTCATAGTTAATTTAATATCTGCAACCAGATATCACTCATAAGACTTTTTTTTTATATTTGCCCATGTTAATAAGAGTATTTTAGAACAGATACAAAATTAATTGTGATTAAATATTTCATAAATCAATGAAATTCATTTTTAGGAAGTAGTCCTGGATTGTCGACTATACCTGAATCTGTCCAGGTAAACATTAGTTGAATTGTTTGTGTAAAAGAAATGTGTTCATTTTGAATGTTTTGTACAAATTCTGACAAACTAAATATCCGTGTTATGGATCAGTTTGTGTTTTTGGGAGGGTTGAAGTTAAATTAGCTGCCGTTGAGCAGTCATGTGATCTAATGATGAAGTCATTGTGATGAATGGTTTCTTTCAGGACTCATTGGTTTTCCTGGTCTGCAGGGCGAGACAGGTAAACTCCCTCTACTCTCTCTCTTACTGTTGGTGATGGGTTAATGATCAGATAACAATCAATAATCAATAATCAGACAGTATCTAGTCAGGTGTATCCAGATGGATGTACAGTGTTTATCAGAGTTAACCTGTAGAGTTTCAGGACCACCTGTTGTCTGTTGACTCTGTGATGACGGGATTATTTCCGTGTGTTTGGTAACATGCTACACTGACTGCCGTCCTTCTTCTCTTGAGGTGTGGCTCCAACCGGTCCACCGGGTCCCCAGGGGCCGCCCGGCTCAACCGGACCCAAAGGAGAACCAGGAGAGCCGGGGCCCGTCATCGTCGGACCCCCTGGACTGACTGGAGTCCCAGGAGGACGTGGAGCTGAAGGAGAACCAGGAGAACCAGGAATACCAGGTGATGGAGGTTTCATACGTAGCAACGGTCTGTTATACGTAGCAACGGTCTGTTATACGTAGCAACGGTCTGTTATACGTAGCAACGGTCTGTTATATGTACAGTTCGGATGTTGGACTCTGGAGGACCGTTTTTGTGTCAAAATATTGACTTCTTCAGTAAGTAGCCGTGTAATCAGCGGGATAATGTTCAGCTAGCGGGTCAATGTTGTGAAATAAAGCCCTTCAGCGTCTCTCAGCGTCACTCTCACAGCTCTTGGTTAAGATAGTTGAGAAGATGTCAGTTTGGTTGCGTGGTTAGCCCAGCTTAGCACAAAGGCTGGAAGCAGGCGGGAACTGATAGCCTGGCTACATCCACAGAAAAAAAGAATCAACCTTCCAACAACTAAAATTAAAATGTTTGTCTTCTTGCTGTCAGATTTCCTGCCGGGAGACGTCAGTCCTCCTGGACTTAAAGGTCTAAAAGGTCCGATGGGATTTCCTGGAGTCAGAGGGGAGGAAGGACAGATGGGTGAGTGGGTGAGAGGAACAGGTGTTTGTGATGTCACATGACATGATAATACATGATATAGGCTGTAGTCTAAACCTCATACTATACTAGCAGTACAACCTCATACTATACTAGCAGTACAACCTCATACTATACTAGCAGTACAACCTCATACTATACTAGTAGTACAACCTCATACTATACTAGTAGTACAACCTCATAGTATACTAGTAGTACAACCTCATACTATACTAGTAGTACAACCTCATACTATACTAGCAGTACAACCTCATACTATACTAGTAGTACAACCTCATACTATACTAGCAGTACAACCTCATACTATACTAGCAGTACAACCTCATAGTATACTAGTAGTACAACCTCATACTATACTAGCAGTACAACCTCATACTATACTAGCAGTACAACCTCATAGTATACTAGTAGTACAACCTCATACTGTACTAGTAGTACAACCTCATACTGTACTAGTAGTACAACCTCATACTATACTAGTAATACTACCTCATACTATACTAGCAGTACAACCTCATACTATACTAGCAGTACAACCTCATACTATACTAGTAGTACAACCTCATACTATACTAGCAGTACAACCTCATACTATACTAGTAGTACAACCTCATAGTATACTAGTAGTACAACCTCATACTATACTAGTAGTACAACCTCATACTATACTAGTAGTACAACCTCATACTATACTAGCAGTACAACCTCATACTATACTAGTAGTACAACCTCATACTATACTAGCAGTACAACCTCATACTATACTAGCAGTACAACCTCATACTATACTAGCAGTACAACCTCATACTATACTAGCAGTACAACCTCATAGTATACTAGTAGTACAACCTCATACTGTACTAGTAGTACAACCTCATACTGTACTAGTAGTACAACCTCATACTGTACTAGTAGTACTACCTCATAGTATACTAGTAGTACAACCTCATAGTATACTAGTAGTATAACCTCATAGTATACTAGTAGTACAACCTCATACTATACTAGCAGTACAACCTCATACTATACTAGTAGTACAACCTCATAGTATACTAGCAGTACAACCTCATAGTATACTAGTACTACAACCTCATACTGTACTAGTAGTACAACCTCATACTATACTAGCAGTACAACCTCATACTATACTAGTAGTACAACCTCATAGTATACTAGTAGTACAACCTCATACTATACTAGTAGTACAACCTCATACTATACTAGTAGTACAACCTCATACTATACTAGCAGTACAACCTCATACTATACTAGTAGTACAACCTCATACTATACTAGCAGTACAACCTCATACTATACTAGTAGTACAACCTCATAGTATACTAGTAGTACAACCTCATAGTATACTAGTAGTACAACCTCATACTATACTAGTAGTACAACCTCATACTATACTAGCAGTACAACCTCATACTATACTAGCAGTACAACCTCATAGTATACTAGTAGTACAACCTCATACTGTACTAGTAGTACAACCTCATACTGTACTAGTAGTACAACCTCATACTATACTAGTAATACTACCTCATACTATACTAGTAGTACAACCTCATACTATACTAGCAGTACAACCTCATACTATACTAGCAGTACAACCTCATACTATACTAGTAGTACAACCTCATACTATACTAGCAGTACAACCTCATACTATACTAGTAGTACAACCTCATAGTATACTAGTAGTACAACCTCATACTATACTAGTAGTACAACCTCATACTATACTAGTAGTACAACCTCATACTATACTAGCAGTACAACCTCATACTATACTAGTAGTACAACCTCATACTATACTAGCAGTACAACCTCATACTATACTAGCAGTACAACCTCATACTATACTAGCAGTACAACCTCATAGTATACTAGTAGTACAACCTCATACTGTACTAGTAGTACAACCTCATACTGTACTAGTAGTACAACCTCATACTGTACTAGTAGTACTACCTCATAGTATACTAGTAGTACAACCTCATAGTATACTAGTAGTATAACCTCATAGTATACTAGTAGTACAACCTCATACTATACTAGCAGTACAACCTCATACTATACTAGTAGTACAACCTCATAGTATACTAGCAGTACAACCTCATAGTATACTAGTACTACAACCTCATACTGTACTAGTAGTACAACCTCATACTATACTAGCAGTACAACCTCATACTATACTAGTAGTACAACCTCATAGTATACTAGTAGTACAACCTCATACTATACTAGTAGTACAACCTCATACTATACTAGCAGTACAACCTCATACTATACTAGTAGTACAACCTCATACTATACTAGTAGTACAACCTCATACTATACTAGCAGTACAACCTCATACTATACTAGCAGTACAACCTCATACTATACTAGTAGTACAACCTCATAGTATACTAGCAGTACAACCTCATAGTATACTAGTAGTACAACCTCATACTGTACTAGTAGTACAACCTCATACTGTACTAGTAGTACAACCTCATACTGTACTAGTAGTACTAACTCATAGTATACTAGCAGTACAACCTCATACTATACTAGTAGTACAACCTCATAGTATACTAGCAGTACAACCTCATAGTATACTAGTAGTACAACCTCATACTATACTAGCAGTACAACCTCATACTATACTAGTAGTACAACCTCATAGTATACTAGCAGTACAACCTCATAGTATACTAGTAGTACAACCTCATACTGTACTAGTAGTACAACCTCATACTGTACTACAACCTCATAGTATACTAGTAGTACAACCTCATACTATACTAGTAGTACAACCTCATAGTATACTAGCAGTACAACCTCATAGTATACTAGCAGTACAACCTCATACTATACTAGCAGTACAACCTCATACTATACTAGTAGTACTACCTCATACTATACTAGTAGTACAACCTCATACTGTACTAGTAGTACAACCTCATACTGTACTAGTAGTACAACCTCATAGTATACTAGTAGTACAACCTCATACTATACTAGCAGTACAACCTCATACTATACTAGCAGTACAACCTCATACTGTACTAGTAGTACAACCTCATACTATACTAGCAGTACAACCTCATACTATACTAGCAGTACAACCTCATAGTATACTAGCAGTACAACCTCATAGTATACTAGTAGTACAACCTCATACTATACTAGCAGTACAACCTCATACTATACTAGCAGTACAACCTCATACTATACTAGTAATACTACCTCATACTATACTAGTAGTACAACCTCATACTGTACTAGTAGTACAACCTCATAGTATACTAGTAGTACAACCTCATACTATACTAGTAGTACAACCTCATAGTATACTAGCAGTACAACCTCATAGTATACTAGCAGTACAACCTCATACTATACTAGCAGTACAACCTCATACTATACTAGTAGTACTACCTCATACTATACTAGTAGTACAACCTCATACTGTACTAGTAGTACAACCTCATACTGTACTAGTAGTACAACCTCATAGTATACTAGTAGTACAACCTCATACTATACTAGCAGTACAACCTCATACTATACTAGCAGTACAACCTCATACTGTACTAGTAGTACAACCTCATACTATACTAGCAGTACAACCTCATACTATACTAGCAGTACAACCTCATACTATACTAGTAGTACAACCTCATAGTATACTAGCAGTACAACCTCATAGTATACTAGTAGTACAACCTCATACTATACTAGCAGTACAACCTCATACTATACTAGTAGTACAACCTCATAGTATACTAGCAGTACAACCTCATAGTATACTAGTAGTACAACCTCATACTGTACTAGTAGTACAACCTCATACTGTACTAGTAGTACAACCTCATAGTATACTAGTAGTACAACCTCATACTATACTAGTAGTACAACCTCATAGTATACTAGCAGTACAACCTCATAGTATACTAGCAGTACAACCTCATACTATACTAGCAGTACAACCTCATACTATACTAGTAGTACTACCTCATACTATACTAGTAGTACAACCTCATACTGTACTAGTAGTACAACCTCATAGTATACTAGCAGTACAACCTCATACTATACTAGCAGTACAACCTCATACTATACTAGCAGTACAACCTCATACTATATTAGTAGTACAACCTCATACTATACTAGTACTACTTACTGATTTGGCCAAAATGTAGTATGCAGTATGTGAACAAAAGCTAAATCCACAGTATGCCAAAAATACCTGGATGTTGTACTGATTTGGAAAAACTCTCCCGTCTGCATCGGACCAGTCTACCTCGCCTACTGTATCCCACAATGCAAAGCGCTGGACCGCTACAGGCTACGGTTACAACAACAACAGCAGCCAGAACCGGCTCGTTTTTTACATTTTTCGTAGCTATTTCATCACTAAATTCACTTCTGAGAGTTTCTGAGGAGAGAAATCAACTGTGTAGATTATGAATATTGACAGTTTTACGATATTAGACGGTGAATCGAACATTTGCTCCGACATTTTAAGAGTTAAGAAGCTCCACAAACTGCCGTGACAGCTTGCTATAGCGCCTGCCGGGGTCACCACCTCGCCAGTCGGGCGGTGACGCTCACGGACCGCTATGAGCTTGAGCTCTGTAGAGACTAGTCTGTAGACGAGGGGCTTTTATTTCCCTTTTTAAACACCACAACACAAATGTCCAAAAGTCCGCAAATTGTCCAAAAATGTCAGAAAAATGGCTGAAAAAAGTCCGGTAAATGTCCGAAAAAATTGCCGAAAATAAATGATAAAATATCCAATAACTAATTTTCAAAAAATGTTCAGATTTTTTCAAGCATTTTTGGACATTTTTGGACATTTTTCGAAAACTTATCAAACATTCATCAGATTTTAATTTGACTTTTGTTTCTAAACTTTTTTCAGCTTCTTTCAGACTATATTTTAGACCTTTGCGGACATTTTCTGACATTTTTCGAACATTTATTAGATTTCTTTTGGACATTTTTCAGATTTGACATTCTGACTTTTTTTCGGAACATTTTCGGTAATATTTCGAAAGTTTCTGAGTTTTTCTTTGGATATTTTTGGGACATTTTTAGACTTTTTTTTTAGACTTTTTTTCTGACATTTTTCAGACTTTTTTTGGACATTTCTTGGTAATTTTCTGTTTTCAGACATTTTTCGAACTTTTATCGGATTTTTTGGGATGTTATTCAGACCCTAGCTGTACAGTACAACAAAGAGGGCCTCAAGTTTAGCAATTTTGTAGTGGACGCTTTCGAGCCATTTTGTCACACCTATATGCGAGACCCATAAAATATATAAATTTTAACCCTTTTCATGTGCAAATTGTCGTTCGTTTTTGATTTCACTAGGGCCTCACCTGGTCGGTGCTCGGGCCCTATTAAGACTTCTGATATTCATGAGATTGAGGTGTTTTGTGTAATTGATTGATTGTTGTTTGTCAGGTGAGAAGGGGGAGTTGTGCACGGCCTGTCCGCTCATTCCTGGTCCGCCGGGACCTCCAGGTAAACCCGGAGAGCCAGGTGAAGACGGGGTGACAGGTAAGAACCACACCTGACTCTGATTATTTTAGATATTGGTCCGTTGATCGACGGAGTCTGACAGCTAGACGTCAGCATCGCCATCATTATTTACTAAAGTAAAAGTCTTTCAAGTTTTTAGTTGTTATTCACTTTTAACTTGAAGTGTAAATGATTAATTCTCATTGTTACAGAATAATGAAACTTTAAACGTGTTCACGGTGACCAGACCAGCAGACAGCAGGATCTGATCCAGCGTCAGATTCAGTGTTAAGATGACAGGCAGGTAAAACTCACCTGTCTGTCTCTGTGATGTCATTCTGTGTCCAGGTTCGGTCGGATTTCCAGGACCCAAAGGTCACAAAGGGGTCAAAGGTGTTGGAGGACCACCTGGTCCACAGGTGAGCTGATCACCTCCATACACTCTTCTAAATGGCTGCCACGGCCCTCAGGGACCAAATTTGTCGTGCCCCGATATCTATATCTTATCAACATATAAACCTACATCTGTGACCAATTTGTTGCTTTTAGAACAAAATGCACAATTGTTCAACTTAACTGACGCGATATTCACTCACCAATCAGAAAGAGACAACTGGATCAATCAAGACATTCTGATGGAGAGCCTTCTGATTGGATAGTGAGATTGTAACTTCGGTGTGATTATTGAGATACCTCATTACTCCCTGTTGTTCTGGATTTAGGGCCCCTTTGGTATACCGGGCCTCCCGGGTGCTCCAGGTCCTGTTGGTGACCCTGGGATCATGCAGAGGGTTGGGCAGAAGGGTGAGGAAGGGGACCGGGGGGAGTCTGGACAACAAGGTTTCGAGGGAGTTGACGGATCTCCGGGACTTACGGGATCAAAAGGTGTTCTGGGACAGAAAGGAAACCCTGTGAGTATCAGATACGTCATCCGTAGAGACCGTCTGTCCAGTCCAGACCGGCTCCAAGACCTCAAACACAAAGAAAACAGGGTTCTGATGGAAACTGGATATAGTCGTGTTTCTTACATATCTATAAGTAGGGATATATTTGATGTTCTGTGGGCTGAAATCTCAGTAACACTTCATTTTTACAGGTTATTTAACCTCCTTCATGACAAGCTAGTATGACATGGCTGTTACCGATGGATTCATCAGGTCCTCTAGTTTCATATGATACCAGTATCTTCAGTCTAGCTTTAAAACTGAGCCACTACAACCTAAAAATCACATTAACATGTTATTATCTCGTTAACTTTGACGGAACAGAAGTGATATTTAGATGCTGTTTCTCTGTAATGCTGCTCTCAGGGGCCTCTGGGACCCAAAGGAGAACGGGGCCCGCTCGGGGAGACTGGTTTCAGAGGACTACCAGGACAGATGGGACCTCCAGGACCACCTGGAATTGGGGATCCAGGACCTCCAGGATCTAAAGGCAATGTGGGAGTCCTGGGACAGCGAGGAGATCCTGGGAAACCAGGTGAGCGTGTCTGGACTGGAGGGGGGTCAAACCCAGAAGTCCCTCCTGATGATGGTTTGTTGGTCACGAGGAGTAAAATCATTGAGATGCTTCCAGTCTGCAGAAGCTTTAAGGTTATTAAAATGATCGTTTTGACAAAAACTGAATCATTTCTGAGACTTTGTGTGGGATGTAGAGGAGAACTCGGGCCATCTCTGCAGAAACTGAGAAAATGCAGCTTTACAACAATTACAATTCTGTCATAAAAATTCATAAAATTAAACCGATGGATAATGACTCAAGGCTCCTCAGTGAGAGCGGATTAAAAGTTATATGGACACAATCATTATTCCCTGATTGGACGTCACCATTACAATTGTACGTGGGGTCTTTTATCTGAAATAAAGAACTCCTAGGTAGGACTGGTTGTAGTCCTAAGTTAACTCTCAGACCCAGAACACACACTAACAGCCGCTCCGTCTGTTCGTCCAGGTGAAAAAGGTTCTCCAGGTGAAATCAGAACCTCTCCAGGAGATCCAGGACAGAAAGGAGAGAAAGGTTTATCAGGAAACCCCGGACCTGAAGGTGAGACGGGTCGACCTTTAGCTTTGTGTGTTGAAATTACTTTTTTTTTAAAAAGGAACCTGATGATGATACTCAGCTGTTGTCGTCTCTCCTGCTGGTCTCAGGTGTGATGGGACCTCCAGGTGCTCCAGGATCTGTTGGTCCAAAGGGAGAAAGAGGAGATGATGGATTTTCAGTCCAGGGGCCTCCGGGCTTCCCCGGGGTCAAAGGTCCGGTTTATGAACGGTGTTGAACAGTTAAACAGTCAGCTGAGGGTGTAATGAAGATAAGATAAATAACAATAATAACATTGTTTTGGTCTGACTCAGGACTCAAGGGCCCCCCAGGAGCTCCAGGTTTACCAAGTTTTGGTATCAAGGGACGGGCGGGGCCATCAGGACCCCCAGGGATGCCGGGCACCAAGGTAACGTGGACTCGTACAGACAGGAAGTTATCAACATAAAGAAAGTAAAGGTTACCCCCTCGATGTCACTCACTCATCCATCTTCAACCGCTTATCCGGGGTCGGGTCGCAGGGCCAACAGCTCCAGCAGGGGACCCCAAACCTCCCTTTCCCGAGCCACATTAACCAGCTCTGACTGGGGGATCCCGAGGCGTTCCCAGGCCAGTGTGGAGATATAATCTCTCCACCTAGTCCTGGGTCTTCCCCGCGGTCTCCTCCCAGCTGGTCGTGTCTGCAACACCTCCCTAGGGAGGCACCAAGGGGGCATCCTTACTAGATGCCCGAACCACCTCAGCTGGCTCCTTTCAGCGCAAAGGAGCAGCGGCTCTACTCCGAGTCCCTCACGGATGACTGAGCTTCTCACCCTATCTCTAAGGGAGACGCCATCCATCCTCCTGAGGAAACCCATTTCGGCCACTTGTACCCGCGATCTAGTTCTTTGGGTCATGACCCAACCCTCATGACCATAGGTGAAAGTAGGAACGAAGACTGACCGGTAGATCGAGAGCTGTGCCGGAAGGCACACAACGGTGCGGTAAAGTGAATGCAATACCCCCCCCCTGCTGCTCCGATTCTCCGGCCAATCTCACGTTCCATCGTCCGCTCACTCGCGAACAAGACCCCAAGGTACTTTAACTCCTTCACTTGCGGTAGGACTCATTCCCTACCCAGAGTAGGCAATCCATCGGTTTCCTACTGAGAACCATGGCCTCAGATTTAGAGGTGCTGATCCTCATCCCGCCGCTTCACCCTCGGCTGCGAACCGATCCAGTGAGTGCTGGAGGTCGCAGACCGATGATGTCAACAGGACCACATCATCTGCAATAAACAGCGTTGAGATCCTCAACACACCGAACTGCAGACCTACCTCCCCCTGACTACACCTCGATATCCTGTCCATGAATATCACCAACACGATTGGTGACAAAGTGCAGCCCTGGCGGAGGCCAACTCCCACCGGAAACGAGTCCGACTTACTGCCGAAAACCCGAACACAGCTCTCACTTTGGGCGTACAGAGATTGGATGGTCCTGAGAAGTGCCCCCCCTCGTTGTCATCACCCTAAAAAAAACTTGGATATTTAAGTGAACTCTGTGTAGTTTCAAGACAGTTGCAGGATGTTTTCACATATGCGATACATATCACACAGGGATTTACACACAAAGCAACCTCAAGAACTTTCCAAAACAATGCTCATTAACCCTCTGAAACCTACAATAGAGCTGCTTTAGTCTTTTTTATGGGATACAGGGGGTCTTTAGGGCTGAGAGCAGGTCAGCAGTAGATGTGGTGTACATCATCTGACAGCTGGGAAAACTGGGATTTTTGGGGTTGATACCATTTGTTACACGATGCTAAATTGAACCATTTTTTTACCCCTGGAGAATTGATAAAAAATGATCAATAATCCCTCCAAAATACCGCATTAAGACACCAAGACCTTGAGGAACAAGACATGCTGGGATTTGGTATGAAACACTTTTGGACATTTTGGAGATTTCTGCAAGAATTACATTTTTCGGCGAGTACTTGTTGTTAATCTAGCTAGGAAAGCCATCCACCCTCTGAATGCTCTAGGTCTCTAGTCTGATCCATCCATCCTCTGAATGCTCTAGGTCTCTAGTTTGATCCATCCATCCTCTGAATGCTCTAGGTCTCTAGTTTGATCCATCCATCCTCTGAATGCTCTAGGTCTCTAGTCTGATCCATCCATCCTCTGAATGCTCTAGGTCTCTAGTTTGATCCATCCATCCTCTGAATGCTCTAGATCTCTAGTCTGATCCATCCATCCTCTGAATGCTCTAGGTCTCTAGTTTGATCCATCCATCCTCTGAATGCTCTAGGTCTCTAGTTTGATCCATCCATCATCTGAATGCTCTAGGTCTCTAGTTTGATCCATCCATCCTCTGAATGCTCTAGGTCTCTAGTTTGATCCATCCATCCTCTGAATGCTCTAGGTCTCTAGTTTGATCCATCCATCTTCTGAATGCTCTAGGTCTCTAGTCTGATCCATCCATCCTCTGAATGCTCTAGGTCTCTAGTCTGATCCATCCATCTTCTGAATGCTCTAGGTCTCTAGTCTGATCCATCCATCCTCTGAATGCTCTAGGTCTCTAGTTTGTTAGTCTTAGCTTTACAGTGAGACACAATTTATATAATTCATAGACTGTTTAGGGACCCCAGAATGCAGAAATATTCAGATACACCATTTTAGAATAGGAGACAATAACACATTTGTACTACATGTGATTATCATAAAGTGTCTGTAAAGGGGGGACTCGTGGGTACCCATAGAACGCCAACTGTATCCTGTGGTGGTTTACTTACTTTCATGTTGGTCTCTGTGGTCACAGGGGGACAGCGGTATCGGTTTCCCAGGTCAGCAGGGTCAGTCTGGCCCCCAGGGGGAAGACGGCTCTGTGGGGCCCCAAGGTAACCCCGGATCCCAAGGACAAGATGGAGCTCCAGGACCTCCAGGACAAGACGGACCTCCTGGACCCAAAGGTACCTCATTTAAGATCTGATGGGTTTGAAAACAAAGTGAACTTTTACTGAACTGAAGTGTCTCTCAGGTCGTAGTGGCCTGGATGGTGTACCTGGTCCCTTTGGTTCTGTTGGACTGTGTTTACCTGGAGCTCCAGGACCTGAAGGAGAGCAGGGACAGATGGGGGTCATCGGATTCACAGGTAATATCTAGGGATGCACCGATACCAGTATTGGGTCCGATACTGTGTTCATGTACTTTTATTCGTACTCGCAAAACGGCTCCGATAAAACGGCACCAATACAACTTTACGGCAGCTTGACGTTAACCTCTCGTCAGCATCTTTCGGGTCCTATTGCACGCGCTCACGCTCCACCTCCCTGACATTGCGGGCGAGACGGGCCGGTGGTGTGCCCAACCGATCCCACCTCAGCCAGCGTGCGCTGGCCCTCACTTTCATTGCGCCATGGGGTTTTGCTTGCACCCTCTGACTCATGCATGCGTTAGACTCCTTGGTCCGTGTTTCGGTGGGTTGCCGACATCGCCACAGACCCCTGGCGCCTTTTACGTGGGCCGAGCCCCGCCCTGGGGGCACAACACGATTGGGACGCACTACGGATGGTCCGCCCCAGGGACGCTTTGGCCACGGCCCTGGGAAGCACCTTCGTCCCGAGCCTTTCCAAGCCGACCTAGAGCCGGTGGCGGCGCACTGCCTCGTATGCAGGACTCCCCAGCCTGCCGTGTGTCGCTCACACCCTACAACTGGTTGTTAGTGAGTCTTTTGGCACAGAGAAGTACTCGTATCGGTACTCGGTATCGGCGAATACCCAAATGTAAGTACTTGTACTCGGTCTGAAAAAAGTGGTATCTGTGCATCCCTAGTAATATCTCTACCTGTTTGTGTCCCTACACAGGATCTTATATCCACCTCCTCATCAGACTCGTAAATAAAAGGAGATTACCAGAACATTTCCTGAGCTGAGAGTTTATAAAATAAACTAAAACCACGATGAGAAAACTCACCTGTCTAACAACAGGTATCTCTTCTTGCAGGGACTCGGGGCCCAAAGGGTGTGAACGGTGACCCAGGGCGGCCGGGCGTAGGAGCCATGGGGCCTCAGGGACCGCAGGGGGCGTCGGGATTTGATGGAGCTCCGGGTCCAGCAGGGGAAGTTGGACTGAAGGGCCTGAGAGGGACCAATGGGGAGCCAGGGAGCACAGGTAAGGAGGCGTGGCCACACCAGCTCTCTGTAAACCTGCTGAAACACACTTTGAGCTGCTAGTAAATCACATATATGTGTGTGTTAGGTACCAGAGGGGACTTGGGTCCTCCAGGAGCCCTCGGGACTCCAGGGGATGATGGGAAACCAGGAGAGACGGGACAGCCAGGACCGAAAGGTTTCATTAACCAACCAACCAATCAATCAATCAATCAATCAATCAGTTTTGTCTGACTGTAACTGTCTACGACCTGTCTGTCTGTCTGCCTGTCTGTCTGTCAGGTCAGATGGGTGTAGACGGAGTGAGGGGTTCTCAGGGGCCTCAGGGGCTTCAGGGGGACCGAGGAGAAACCGGACCAAAAGGGTTCCAGACAACTGTGGAGATGTACGGAGATCCTGGAGACTCTGGAGAACCTGGTACTCTGTTCTACTCAGTTCTATGTGACACTAGTAGTACTGGGAGAAACTGTGTCGAGTATCGTTTTAGTCTTCTTCTTCTGTCTGTCTGCTTCCTGTCTCACCCTCAGGGCCCACAGGTATCACTGGTAGTGAAGGAGAGAAGGGCCTCCGGGGGCCACAGGGCCCTGACGGCAGCAACGGTAGACCTGGAAACGGCGGGCCGCAAGGTGAACACAACCAATTGAAAATACTGTTTGTTTGTTCGGACCTCTATTGGCTACCTGCAACGTAGTGTCTATTGAAAAAGTATGAGTGACGAGTTCATATATGAATGTGTGTGTTTCTGTCAGGACTTCCTGGAGACACCGGCAGAGATGGAGAGAAAGGTCCTCCTGGTCCCTGTGGACTCAACGGTGACCAAGGAGAGATGGGGAAGCCAGGTAACGTTCCACCAACACAAACATTTTAAAAAGGCAAATATCGGAGGATTTAAAATGAATAAAACAATAAATTTAAGTGTCTGTAAACAATACGCGGAATTTAAGAACCTCGAATTGAACTGTGCAGCAACACTAGAGCTTGAAAAAGATCAATGTTAGCGGTCTGAAACACCATGACTAGAAATATGTTTATTCAAGTGTGCTATTAGTATACTTCTTTTAAACTGAAAATAAAAGAGTATAGTTTCAGTTTACCTTTCACATACTTATCAGAGATATGCTTAATAAAAGCATACTTATTCTTTGCTTATGCTTGCTTTTTGATACAGTAGCCTATAAGCGTGCGAAAGTTTGTAATCGTATGTTTTGATATTAATTTACTTTAATCTACATTTTCGCGTTCTCCGTTCTCCGCGGAGGCCTTTCATCACAAAACATCAAGTCGAATAGCAAAAGTCTCTTTATGTCATGCATAAATCATTGTCTAAGTACTGTAAGTTAAAGAAAACCTACGAGTATAATTGCAGCAAAAACTTTTAAACTACTAGTATACTCTGAAGTGTACTTTCATAAACTAAAAAGTGAGCTACAAGTATATAACTCGTAAACTAAAAGTATACCTATAATTTCCTTTGTAGTATAGTTCACTTCATAGTTTAGTTGCAGTACAAAATACAACTTAGAAGTAAACTAGCGGTGTACTCAAAGTCAAAGTACAATATCAAGTAGTTTTATAAACTAAAACGTGGGCCAATTTAATCCCAAGACATTTTAAAGTGGCACACTTACAAGTATACTACTGTTGCATTGATTTTAGTACCTACTACATAAAGTATACTTCACTTTACTTCATAAAATAAACTTGAAGTATACTACGTTTTCGTAGTTGATGTTTTATACTTCTAAAACATCAACTCTCTGTAACAGTACTTTGACTTTAAGAAGACAGACTTTACCTCTCTGGGAGGATCGACTTCTCTAAAATCTCCCGGTGCTTTCTGTCCAGGTTTTAAAGGTGACAAAGGTTGTGCAGGGCCTTGTGGGGAACCTGGATCAGACGGAAAACCAGGACCAGAAGGACTTAACGGTGCTAAAGGAGAACCAAGTCAACCTGGACCAGGTTCTAAAGGATTTCCAGGAGAGAAGGTATCAAACACAAGCATGACTAACCCTTTTAATCATTAGACCCAGCTCAACAAATAACAGACCGTTGCTATGTGTAACAGACCGTTGCTATGTGTAACAGACCGTTGCTATGTATAACAGACCGCTGCTACGTATAACCGACTGTTGCTATAGACGCAGCTCTGATATCGGACTCTGGAGGACCGTTTTTATGTCAAAATATTGATTTTTTCAGTAAGTAGCCGTGTAATAATCAGGATAATGTCCAGCTAGCGGGTCATTGTTGTGAAATAAACGATGTGAAGGGGTCTTGCATCGGATTGAAGGGGTTTATTTCACAATAATGACCGGCTCGCTGCACATTATCCCTTACTTGTGAATTCTGTCAGAGGTATCAGGTTCATCAGTTTAAATTTATCTAGAGGTCCAGCTGTCAATATTTATGGAATGTCCTTTAATATATTATTTTAAGGTGCTTTAACCCCTAACCTGATATCCTTGTATGCAGATGACGTTCTGCTTTATGTTGCCGGTCTATGGCCCCAAGTCTTAACCAGTTATGTCTGCTCCATCTTCTGTTTCATGTGTTATGTTTAATTTGAACACATTTGACATATTTATGTATTTATGACCTGGATATATCTTCTGTTATAGATTTAAAAGCTCCTTAAAAAAGGCAAATTTCCGTTGTAACAACACTTATTGAAGTGTCTTCCCCTCCTTGGTCCCCCTCTCAGGGGAGTCCAGGATGTTCAGGATCACCAGGTGCGAAGGGGAAACCAGGAGACAGTGGGAACTCTGGTCCTCCAGGAGACTGCGGCCCCTGTGGCCCCGAAGGACTTTCTGGACACCCGGGATGCAGAGGTATGATTTATTACAGTTTATTACGCGGCTTTGTTGAATACTCGATTCTGATTGGTCAATTACGGCGTTCTACGTTCTAGTATCTCTTTATAGCAGACTGTTGCTATGTACAGCAGACAAGAAAACTAGAAACTCAAATACTGGCAAAAAGCTCAGGGAAACACCAGGAGAAACACAACTCTTGAGGAGCGACGATGAACTGACAAAGAATCAGGGGAACCACATGGACTAAATCCACCTGGAGAACTCTGATTGGTTGCTTTCTTTTCCCCCAGCTCCTGGAATTGAACACAGGTGGAACAAATCAGGGCGGGGCAGATAATCACAAAAGGCGGGAAACAAGCAAAGGCAGGAAGTAAAACCAGTCAAGACACAAGAGGAGGGAACTTATCACAATCAAACAGGAAACACTAGAATGAATGAATATAACAGAAAACCCCAAATCCTCTAGTCAATACGGAACCAATAATCCACTAAAAAGATGAACACAAGATCGTCTGAAGTCTCAATAAAAAGGAAAAGTCCAACAGCATCTGTGCACAGACGGTGACAACAATGGTAACCAGTATCTAGCTTCTTTAGGCACTGGTCGGGTGTAATCATATAGAGCGGATTATTGTAATCCAGTAAAGGTCAAAAAGTTGCCGAAATCAAATGTTTCCTTGCCTGGAGGGAGAAACATGATAAGAATCAGCTAGGAAACCAGGTTTTCAATATGTGATTTGAAAGACTAAGTACTTCTATGTTGTGACCATTTCAATATCAACCACTTGAGCAGTTGAGACCTTTGGAAGATTGCGGATATATTCCTGCAGTTAACAGATTCGTGTCCCTCACTTGTTCTTTGGAGGTAGACCATTAAATTAGCAAAGTAAAATGACATAACAATTTCCCCAAAAGAAACATCCGGCGATGTATTCAGCAAACGCTGATAGCCAATATATTCGTCCAATTGCCCAACCCTATAAAGTTGACAGCTGTAACTCACTAGAACGCTCCGTAAAGCTGAGAGGAGCATAGATTACCACACCTTCCACAAGCTAAATGAAAGCCTCCATTAACCTGTCTGTCTGATTATCTGTCTCTCCGTCTGTCTGTCTGTCTGTCTGTCTATCTATATCAGGTCCTCCTGGGACTCCTGGTGAAAAGGGTTGTGATGGTCCTGCGGGGAAAAATGGCCCTCCGGGACCCACCGGCCTCACAGGTACATAAACCAGTTACATCAGGTAGTAGTAACACTGCTACTGATTTAAAGACTTTTAGACGTTTCAGTCAGTTAATTGTATCTTCATCTCCAGGTAACAAGGGGGCTCCTGGAGATCCTGGTCCAGCTGGTCCCAGAGGGAACCAGGGACAGGACGGCATACCTGGACCTCCTGGAGAGAAAGGAGCCATGGGAGGTAGGAGACCGGACTGGATGAAAACTGATGGGACAGTTCAGGTTTCAGATTCAGCTCATAACCCAGCCTGGTGGTGGTCTGGATCTCTGATTGGTTGCTTTCTTTTCCCCCAGCTCCTGGAATTGGACCCCGGGGCCCAGAGGGGAAGACAGGTCCTCCTGGTGAGTCCTCGGTTGTGATTGTGAGTTTAGTTCAGGCAGAAGAAGAGGAAATAAAACACAATACTCTCCCACCTCCTCTGGTCTCCTCAGGGTGTGCTGGGGAGGAGGGTCCTCCTGGTGTCTGTGGTCCACCTGGTCCCCATGGTCCTGGGGGAAACCCAGGTTGCCCTGGTCCTCCTGGACCTCCTGGTCCTCTTGGTTATCCTGGCAGGGAGGGAGTCTGCACTGAAGGAGGCAAAGGAGAAAATGGACTCCCTGGAGGTCGAGGACCCAAAGGTGACGAGGCACATTGAGTTTATTAATCAAACAATAAGTGGACTGACAAAGTCATCTCACCACAAGGTCCATTTGGTAGTGGCTCTGGAGATTTTGATCTTGATGTTGAAGTTTCCATTCCTCCAAGCTCTTGAGGAGTTCTCATCCACAAAGGCAGAAACATCGCATCATTCATGTTCCCCTCATGATGAACTCTAACCCATCATCAGGTCAACATTGTGTCCAATACTTCACAAGAGTAAGAGTCCTAAGTACCAGGAGCTGGTAGGGCACCTTCAGAGAAGGGGATGAAGAGCTCGCCGTGTACCCAAAAACATGGACCAGGAGGGGAGATCTGTGGGGTAATGCTGCTGGGACACGAGTCCGGGTCTGATCAGGCCCTGCTGGCTCTCCAGGATGACGGTATCTGATGTTGAAAGACCTGAAAAACTTGATAAGTCCATGTCAAGTCACTGATGATTAGTCCCAATGCACATGGTTTATGACCTAATACCCGCAACCTCGGCTAGCTGATGTCATCATTTGGTTTAAAGCTGTGACCCTGAGGTCTCTTTCCCACCTGCAGTTTAGCTCAGTAGGTCTGGACCAAGGGAAAACCCTTCCATTGTTGCCTCTTACTTTTGTTTGTACATACAGACAATCATTAATCATCTGCATACGGAGACAACTAGACTTCCAACTAGCTTCCTTAACGTGATACGTGTCTCTAAATGAAGGTTAAGAGAAGGCAGATGCTGGGTTAACTTCAGATGGTCAGAAAGCTAAAGAAAATAATCATGTCTGTGTCTCTGTAGGTCCGCCGGGTTTTCGGGGTCCCCCTGGTCCTCCAGGTCCTGGTTTTAAAGGAGAGATGGGATTTAAAGGAGCAACAGGTGGCCCGGGACCGCCTGGTTACCCTGGTGACCCTGGCCCTCAAGGCATACCGGTCAGTACATCCATCCATCCATTTCCTTCCGCTTATCCGGATCTCGGGAGCAGTAGGCTTAGCAGGGAATTCCAGGCGTCCCTCTCTCCTAGCGATGTTTTCCAGCTCTTTCTGGGTAGACTCAGCATGTTCTGGGTCTACCCCGGGGCCTCTTACCAGTTAGATGTGCCCAGAAAACCTCCACAGGGAGGCGTCCAGGAGGCATCCTGATCAGATGTTGAGCCACCTCAGCTGGTCCCTTTAGAGGTGAAGGAGCAACGTCTCTACTCCGAGCTCCTCACCCGCTCTCTAAGGCTGAGCCCAGCCACCCTACGGAGGAAACTCATTTCGTCCGCTTGTATCCGCGATCTCATTCTTTCCGTCACTCCAAAGCACTTGACCAGAGGTGAGGGGTCGGAACGTAGATGGAGGCGGTGCGTAACGCGTGGATCAATCAGCCTCAAAACACCGCCGTTTAGGGGGAAAGGGCCCCAAAACCTTGTGAACCTGTAGACTCATCTTGCTATCTGAATAATGAACCCTTTGAATAGCAGGAAAATACTGCACCAGACTTTAGACCAGGTTTTTGTTGGTTAGTCGCTTTCTGCTGCCTCGAGATAGCAATGCGCCAACAAAGCGCCTGACCACACCTCATTTTAGAAGAAGAAACCTTTATTTGTCATAGTACATACAGGTACATACATGAAATCTGAACTCTGCATTTAACCCATCCTAAGTATTTTAGGAGCAGTGGGCTGCTGTAAAGGGTTTAGTGTCTCGCTCAAGGACATTTCAACATGAAGCCTGTAGGAGCCGGGGATTGAACCGCCAACCTTATGGTTAAAGGACGCCCCTGCCCACCCAAAAAAATGTATTGTGCCCACAGCTACAAGAGCTGGCCGCTTCGAACTTATCTTTGAGGTTGCCCGATATGGACATACCTCAGAAGTAGCCCGGTGCGGACTTTCTTTGGTTTCCGTCTGGTCTTTTTTTAAGACCAACATGGGCGCAAGTAAAGTAAATGTAAAGGGGCCCACGAGGCTCCAGGGGAAAACAATAACGATATAATTCACAGCGAGAAGAGAAAGCTGGCGCGCAACAGGATGCTCCACGGCGGTAGTGTTTTTTACTCCGACACAACCTAGATCGAATGTCTTACCGCGAGGTCCGGCAGCAGTTGAAGGTCCGATGACATCATTCTGCACAATTAAGTAGCCTTCTGTTTACGGCTGTGTACGTCTGAGCTCAGAACACACCGTGGAAAGCAAAAAAAAATCAAACATGCTAGACTTTCTGTCATCCCAGACGTGGCGTTGTGGTTGTCGTGTACTATGACACACTACACCAGAAAAAAACAATCGATTGTCGCACACGACACTCATTTATCGTTCCCGATCCGAGTCGACACCCTACGACGGCCGTGTCGGGGTATAATCGGGCTGATATCGTGTAGTATGAACCGGGCATTACACAACGTGGGCGCTGGGCGTGAAACTACATCGGTCTGAAACTAGCAACGGTGTCTGTGCTCCGCTTTGCTCCTGGTTTAAGATAGGGCCCGAGGGATCTAGTCAATTCTCTTCAATTAAAAGTATTTTTTAAATAATCTTTAACATTTTTAACAGAAAACTGAATCAAATTGATTAAATCCTCACTTAAAACACGTCTGAGTGTACTTAATAGAGTTGTTGTTGACAGGGTGAAGACAGACCACCGGGCCCACATGGACCCAAAGGCCTGATGGGAGACACTGGTGTCACAGGACCTGTTGGTAAGAACTCCAGTCAGATAACCAGTACAACTACAAACAAAAAGTTCTGTCTGACAACCACATGGACATTCATCATCCCGCGATAGTAAAGAATAACTGTGGGTTCCAGGTATGAAGGGGGAGGACGGACCACCAGGTAGCGGCGGCTCACGAGGAGCTCCAGGACCACCTGGCAGGAGAGGTAACACAGTGGAGTGTAGTACTGCTGACTACTAACACTATAATGTACTGAATACTGTGCACTGGTAGAAGTACCAACTGTAGTTCTGAATACTGCCCCCTGCAGGCCAGAGGGGGAAGGACGTATACGGGAAGGTGGTGCTGTTGCCAGGAGACGAAGGCCCAGCTGGAGCCCAGGGAGACCCAGGACCGAAAGGACCCCCAGGGGCCCAAGGGACACCTGGAGGTCCAGGTGAGTCTGGAATAATAGTTCAGTTTCAATCCTTCAGGTGTGAGCTGCGTAAATACCACCACAGTAGAGCTGCTGTTTTAGAAGACAGTGCTGTGTTTTGTGGCCGCAGGTTTGAAGGGCAGCCGAGGGAGGGCTGGTAGAAGAGGACCACTTGGTCGTCCCGGATTGAAAGGGGATCAGGGAGACCAAGGGTTCGCTGGATCAAAAGGTAAGAGATCTGTCAGCTTTGAAACAGAAACACACAACTAACATTGGAAATATTACAGAGATTTTAATATTGTTCTTTCTAATCATTGATTTTAAGCTCATCCTGGTAGTCCTGAATACCTGCTGAACGCATTAGTTCTTTCAAAATATCAACATTAATACTTTTGAAACTCAACAAATCTGAGGAGCACCTGATTCAGCTTCACTCTGCCGGACCCCCTTTACCAACCCAGAACTGACTATGTGTCGGCAGGTGCCGCAGGTCCACGAGGTTCGGTCGGTGCTAAAGGTATCCAAGGACGATCGGGTCCCTTCAGGGACGCGCCAGAGAATGACGGCTTCCTGTTCACCAGACACAGCCAGCAACTCTTTATCCCAGAATGCCCTGCAGGAGCTACTCAGATGTACAGCGGATACTCCCTGCTGTTCATCAACGGAAACAACCGAGCTCACGGACAAGACCTGGGTAACTAAGTACATTCACTCAGGTACACAACTGAAGGTGTTCAGTGGAGGCAGATGAACTCTCTGAACACGTTATCTAACGCTAGCAGGTATTGTTGTCTTGTTTTTTTAACGACGGCTGAAGATAATCTAGTTCCTCTCAACATGTGCCGTCACTCTCTCTCCAGGACCACCAGGGAGTTGAGAAAGTTAACATGAACCGACGGGACCAGATTAGACCACCAGCGGGCCGGTGACCAGCGGCAGCGCTGTAAAGACAAACTGAGGGCGTATAAATCTGTGGATGTCTCTAGTTAACTCTCCTTCAGTAAAGTCAGTCAGAAAGAGAGTCGGACGATATCAGAGAAGCGTTTCAGAGACGGAGAGAAAGGGTTGCTAATAGTTTAGCCTTCTGCTAACAGCAGCTAGCGGCTCACGTTAGCTGCTGTTAGCAGAAGGCTAAATATTAGCATCATTTCCTCTCCGTCTCTGAAACGCTTCTCTGATACTGTAGCTCTAGAGCTCCAATCACAGTTACTCATCTCTAATGTCTGAGATCTGATTCAGACAACAACACAGAGGACACTGCTAGCGTTAGCCTCCAGCTAACACCGGGACCTCATCACTGTGTTAAAATTCTTTACATACTTTACTAATAAAAGAGGAACTTTACATCACAAAAACATCTGTGTCTCTCTCTCTCTCTTCAGGTACATTAGGTAGTTGTTTACCTCGTTTTACCACCATGCCCTTCCTGTTCTGTAACACTGACAGCACCTGCCGCTACGCCTCGCGCAACGACTACTCCTATTGGCTGTCCACCGATGAACTCCTGCCGGGCAGCATGCCGTTTATCTCGGGGGAATCGCTGAAGAATTACATCAGCCGGTAACACGCACACGTGAACACACACACGCTGTGCTACCATAACAGAGAACAACGTGTGTTTACCATGAACACGTTTGTGTTGAAGGTGTACGGTGTGTGAGGCCAGAGCCAACGTGATCGCCATCCACAGTCAGACCAGTATAATACCAGAGTGTCCGTCAGACTGGGACCCTCTCTGGTTCGGATACTCCTTCGTGATGGTGAGCTGGTATTGTTGAGTCTAAAATACTCAGGTTTAACTTTTGTCAGTTCTATCGATCAGTTAACTAAATAGACCCTCTCAGAGATGCATGAGAATGGTTGACCGTGACCTTTGACCCCTGCTGTTGATGCTGTTGGTGTGTAGGAAACAGGAGTCGGGGCCGAAGGGTCGGGTCAGCCTCTGGCCTCTCCCGGATCCTGTCTGGAAAACTTCAGGAAGATTCCCTTCATCGAGTGTCACGGCAGAGGAACCTGCAACTACTACACCGACTCCTACAGCTACTGGCTGGCTGCGCTCAACCCCAACGACATGTTCAGGTACAGTACACCTTTAAGGACACGTTCAGGTACGCAACAGTGTCATCAACATGTTCAGGTACAACACACCTGCATCAACACGTTCAGGTATGCAACAGTGTCGTCAACATGTTCAGGTACAACACACCTGCATCAACATGTTCAGGTACAACACACCTGCATCAACACGTTCAGGTACGCAACAGTGTCATCAACATGTTCAGGTACAACACACCTGCATCAACACGTTCAGGTATGCAACAGTGTCGTCAACATGTTCAGGTACAACACACCTGCATCAACATGTTCAGGTACAACACACCTGTATCAATATGCTCAGGTACAACACACCTGCATCAACATGTTCAGGTACAACACACCTGCATCAACACGTTCAGGTACAACACACCTGCATCAACAAGTTCAGGTACAACACACCTGCATCAACATGTTCAAGTACAACACACCTGCATCAACATGTTCAGGTACAACATACATGCATCAACATGTTCAGGTACGCAACAGTCTCGTCAACATGTTCAGGTACAACACACCTGCATCAACATGTTCACGTACAACACACCTTTAAGGAAACGTTCAAGTACACAACACGTTCAGGTATGCAACAGTATCGTCAATATATTAACTAACTTCCAAGGCCTCCGCCATTTCTGACGAAGTCAACAAACACTTCACAACTCGTGAACTCGGAGCTTTCAGAAACTTTCCACTAACGAGGTCGTGAATACGACATGAGGGGGGCGTTAATATGGACTCTACTGGTGAACACAGTAAACACCACCACGTCTGAAGGCTTTATCAATTCAGTGTCGTGGTAAGGACTCAGAAAGGACTCAACAAATCATATAAATGAGTTGTAAACAAATAAATTATGTTAATATGGTGTAAAGTAATATGTATATGAAACAAGTCCATTAGAAATAATGTCATATTATAACTGAATTAGCTCATTTTACGTATCTCACAGCTGAGGGATGTGAAGAAAAATGGTGTTTGGACACATAAAATGCAAAAAAATAACTCACTGGATGAACTCAATTAAATTGTGGGAAGGTTTTCCATCCAATACATATGTGTAAACCCAACTCAAACTAAGTATATTTATACAATATAAATTAATTGAGTTAGACCAAATAATTTTTATCAAATACAGCTAAAATAAAATAATTACATCAACTAAATGAAATTGATTTTCATTTGTCCAACTCAAATTATTATAATTAATCTGAAATTAAATAAGGAACAATTATTTTTCATTTGATCTCCATTAAAACATATACGAGACAAAACCTGGTAGAGGTGTTTTATTGAAAATGCTTTGAGCTAAATTCTCCCTGATCAAACTGACCATCCATAACATCATCAACTTTTACATGTTGAAATGTTAGAACCATAGTTTATTGTATTAAATCACATTATTTAGTTATTTTTTACGTCAAAATGGGTAATAACACTGAGTATATATTTATCACGCATTACACTGCACATTTTAACAAAAATACATTTCATTGCTGGGACTTTAAAATGTCCGTAGTTGCAGAAACACCATTAAAGTTGAGTGTTTGAGCTTTCAGGCTGATATAATCCTGCTGCAGTCCTCTCAGACAGCAGCAGGGGGCAGCGTACGTTCAACCAGCAGCTGAGGAGGTTCAGAACAACGTCATCGTCGGTGGATGATGTGATGAACTAAAGAGAAGTACATTCGTTCCCTGAACACTGATCAACCTGCCGTCTCTTCTCCTGCAGTAAACCGAAGCCTCAGACGGATACGAGAGAGTTTCCAGGCAGTCTGATCAGCCGCTGTCGAGTCTGTATGAAGCAACTGTGAACATCAACACTGCTGATACTACTACTACTGCTGTAAATACTACTGCTGCTAACAATACTCATATTACTACTACTACTACTACTGTACTCTCACCAGCAGCGCTGTGCTGCAGACATCAGCACGCCTCTGAGTGTTAAATAGAGCACTAATACTACTACTACTACTACTGTTACTGCTACTAATACTACCACATCCTTTAAACACAAGTAGCAACGACTTAAAGTCAAAAATACTTTTACTGCTATGTTATAATCCCTGCACAACAGTAAAAGTAAGTACCATCAGTAATACACGAGTATCCAAAGATCAGAGGTCAGATTCAATTTCCAGTTCTGAATGTAAAACTTTATACTTCAAAAGTACATGGAAGTACAAAGTAAAGTACTTCCCTCTGAGATGTAGCGGAGGAATATTAGAAGTACTTCAGTACAACACAGGTAGTAAAATAAAATAAGAAATTGCTAAAATTAATTATGTAAGGGTACTACGACTGGTACCACTACCACTACAAGTACTAAAAGTATAATGATTAAAAGTAGTACTACAGTATGTGCATCATTGCTACTGCAGTACAGTGGTACTTTGTGTACAATACTTTATACATACAAGTTTATTTTTCAAGTTAAACAGTAAAAAGTAAAAAAATAAGTTAATGTACCCAATTATTACTACTACTACTACTACACAGTACTACTGCAAGTAACGCTCCTAATGCTACCATTATTTACTAATAGTTAAAACTACTACTGCTACTATGGTAAGCAGGGTAAAGTACTTCTTTCTGAGATGTAGCGGAAGAACATTGGAAGTACTTCAATACAACAAAAGTCGTAAAATAAGATAAAAATAAAAAATTGTTAAAATAATTATGTAAGAGTACTATGACTGGTATCACTACTACTACAAATACTAAAAGGATAATGATTAAATGTAGCACTACAGTATGTGCATTATTGCTACTACTACTGCTAATGCAGTACAGTGGTACTTGGTGTACAATACTTAAACATACAAGTTTAGTTTTCCAGTTAAACAGTAAAAAGTAAAAAAATAAGTTAGTGTACCTGATTACTACGACTACTACACACTACTACTGTAAGCAAACGTACTGCTACCATTATTTACAACTACTACGGTAAGCACTGATACTACTGTTGTAAGTACTGCTACTGGTACTACTTGATGTTCCAATATTTGATACAGTTACACAAAATATGTGTACACAAATACTACTACTATTACTATTGTCATCAGTAGTACTCTTGCTACTATTACTGTATGTACAGCTACTGGTAATACAACTGCTATTGTAAGTACTACTACTGGTACTACTTGATGTTTTGATATTTGATACAATCGTGAGTATGCAGAAGTAAATCTGTGTACACAAATACTACTACTACTACTACTACTGTAATCAATTGAACTATTGCTACTATTACTGTGCGTACAGCTACTGTTGTAAGTACTGCTACTTCTACTGTAGTACTGCTGCAATCCCTACTGTCAGCGCTACTAATACGACTAATACTACTACGACTACGACTGGAGCTGCAGTACCTATTTGAGCCACCACAGAAGAAGAAGAAGGCGCTGCAGTACCTCTTTCTGCCAGAGGGGGCAGTGAAGAACCACCACAGAAGAAGAAGAAGCTGCAGGTCCTCCAGCAGCCACCAGATGGATCTCCAGGAAAACTTGAAGCGAATGAGAAAACAGAAAAACAACATTAAACACATTTTTTATTTTCCGCAGGGCAACAGAGTCTGGAGCTCTCTGATAGGCAGATTCTTGCAACGATGCACTCTGGGTGTCGTAGTTCTGTTCTATCATACAGTTGTTCTGGACTCAGGAACACTTTCTTTATATTCTTCATTAAACGGAGTACATGAGATAATAAAAAGACGTGTTTACGGTCGGACCACATTATCTCCAGAAGCTTTCTTGTACATACTCTCCTCCTAATTGTTAAATATCACTGATGGAGTGTGAGAACATTTTGTTTTGTGAATATGATTCTTGTTGAGTTTTAATAAAAACATGTTTTCCCAAGAACTCACTTCCTGTTGTATCCTGTTTATTTAAAAACGTTTAAATCTCATAAAAACGGTAACACGTCAATCTGAATGAAAATTTAAATATTGCTTTTGAAAGGCTAAATGCCAACAAATATGGAGGACGGGCAGGAGTCTGGTAACGTGGGCTGGACCCCTCTGGAGGACGGTTATGGAGTCGTGAGGTGAGGTAGGGCAGCCGGCGACTGACGGCCGTGTCCTACTGAAAGTAATCAACTAAAATATACGGAGCATTCTGGACGGTCAACTCCTCCACGAAAGTCATCCGTATGTAGAAATGATATAAATGCACCTGGAGGGGCGCCGCTGTAGCTCACCTGGGAGAGCGGGCCTCCCATGTACCAGGGCTCATGGTGTTCCCCTCTCTCCTCTTTCAGTATCTGTGTCACTAGCAATAAAGGCATTAAACAAATACATGCACCTGGAGAGTCTTGATGTGTTTGATTGCAGGACGTTCACACTGTAGTATTATAATACGTCGTAATATTTAAAGAGTAATAAATAAATGCTTCCTGTTCACCAAACTGAAACACACAATTTAAATAAAGTTTTAGGCGTTTCAGTTTAAATTAAATTAAAGTTTTTGTCCTGTGATTTACATGATGTGGTGACTTCACTCAGTGACGCAGGGTGGAAACGCATCACAGGGAGGAAGTGTGATGTCACCGCTCTCCCATCATGCCCCTCTCTGTGTGTGTGTGAGTGTGTGTGTGTGTGTGTGTGTGTGTGTGTGTGTGTGTGTGTGTGTGTTCATGCCAGCGGCTCCTCGGCAACGACTGCTTGCTGTTAATGTGTTACCACGGCAACCGGCTGCTGCTAATGTGCTGTTTATTAGCGTTCGGAGAAAGAGATGAAGATGAAGACGAGGATGAAGAAGAAGAAGAAGAAGAAGAAGAAGAAGAAGAAGAAGAAGGGACGAAGAGTCAGTTGTTTTCTCCTCAGAGCTTTGATTCAGAGGAAGACAAAAAAAAATCTTTAGCAGGAGAAACTGGTAGAAAGCTCAGGAAGATCGTCAGAGGAGGATCAAAAGTGTGGCTAAATTTAGGCGAGGAAAAACTGTCATGTCCATTTTCAAAGGGGTCCCTTGACCTTTGACCTCCAGATATGTGAATGTAAATGGGTTCTATGGGTACCCACGAGTCTCCCCTTTACAGACATGCCCACTTTATGATCATCACATAAATTGGGCTTCACTGTAAAGCTGAGACTCTTTAGGATCCAATGAGCCCAACTGGATTCATGTGTGATGATGTTAGTCCCCATAGGAGACATTTCATTGACCTCACTGTATAAAATGACCTGTGGTGACCTCTAGGATAATCACAGCCTCATGAAACTTTACAGCCACAAACTAGAGACCTAGAGCATTCAGAGGATGGATGGATCAGACTAGAGACCTAGAGCATTCAGAGGATGGATGGATCAAACTAGAGACCTAGAGCATTCAGAGGATGGATGGATCAAACTAGAGACCTAGAGCATTCAGAGGATGGATGGATCAGACTAGAGACCTAGAGCATTCAGAGGATGGATGGATCAAACTAGAGACCTAGAGCATTCAGAGGATGGATGGATCAAACTAGAGACCTAGAGCATTCAGAGGATGGATGGATCAAACTAGAGACCTAGAGCATTCAGAGGATGGATGGATCAGACTAGAGACCTAGAGCATTCAGAGGATGGATGGATCAGACTAGAGACCTAGAGCATTCAGAGGATGGATGGATCAGACTAGAGACCTAGAGCATTCAGAGGATGGATGGATCAGACTAGAGACCTAGAGCATTCAGAGGATGGATGGCTTTCCTAGCTATAGATTGACAATAAGGGGGTTTCTGAGCAGTTCACACAACACAAGTGCTCGTCATCCAATCAAATGAATGCAAATCAAAAAATGCAGAAATCTCCAAAATGTCAAAAGTTTTTGATCCCAAATCACAGCATGTCTTTTTCTCTGGTGTTCCTCGAGGTCTTGGTGTCTTAATGTGGTATTTTGGAGGGATTATTGATCATTTATATCAATTCTCCAGTTATTAAAAAAAATGGTTAAATTTAGCACCAAATCTGAGTAACAAACGGTATCAACCCAAACATTAGTGCAACAACTTATGAGACATAATAGAGCATGGGGATGACCATCAGATACATCTATCATCATGTTCTAAACCCTTATACACTTTCACTATTTATTTTAATTAATTAATTAGGACTAGAACATCTTGACCCCCAGTGCTGAGAAGCATCTCAGATTAATCTTCAGGTTCCCAGCTTTCAGATGATGTTCACCACTTCTATGTGACATCTACTGTTGACCTGCTATCTCCCCCTAAAGACCCTCTGAACCCCCCTAAAGACCCCATGGACCCCCTAAAGACCCCCTGGACCCCTTAAAGACCCTCTGAACCCCCCTAAAGACCCCCCTGGACCCCCTAAAGAAGACTAAAATGGGTCTGTTGTGGGTCTCAGAAGGGTTAAATCTAGTTTGTAGGATTTAGTGACATCTAGTGGTGTGGTTGCAGATTGCAACCAACTGAGTACCCCTCCGCAGTAACGCCACTTCCGTAGGTATTTTAACCAAAACTTTGACGAAAACACCGGACTCTCTCCCAACAGTCCGATGTTCGTGTCCCGTGTGAGACCACAAGTCAACTGTGACTTATTTGTTACGTAACTTATGTACTTGAATTACATCATTTCTGGAGTTATTTTGATCCTGACCGCCATCTTTTCCTAAAGCTAACTGAGGAGTTTCATTTAGAAGAAATACCAGACTGGATATATCTGCTTCATCTGAGTCTATGAGGAGCTAGAAGGAAGTAACCGCTTTTATTGTGGTAGTCTGAGTCACGTGACGTCATATCCGTTCCGTATCCGTCAACCAAAACAAACCTCAGAGAGTCTAAAACGCTGGAGGGTCGTCGTGGATACGACCTGCACCCTCCCATGTTAAATCCAGCGTGGTAAACACTACACATCCAGTAAAGGATGGAAACACTTTGGGTTTCACACATTGACAGGAAAAGCAGAGCTACACAGAGCAGAGCTAAAGCTGCACGCTGACTCTGTCACCGACAGGAAACGTTATGGTATGGTGGTAACGTTATGGTATGGAGGTAACGTTATGGTATGGAGGTAACGTTATGGTATGGAGGTAACGTTATGGTATGATGGTAACGTTATGGTATGGTGGTAACGTTATGGTATGATGGTAACGTTATGGTATGGTGGTAACGTTATGGTATGATGGTAACGTTATGGTATGATGGTAACGTTATGGTATGGAGGTAACGTTATGGTATGGAGGTAACGTTATGGTATGATGGTAACGTTATGGTATGATGGTAACGTTATGGTATGGTGGTAACATTATGGTGTGGTGGTAACGTTATGGTATGGAGGTAACGTTATGGTATGGTGGTAACGTTATGGTATGATGGTAACGTTATGGTATGATGGTAACGTTATGGTATGATGGTAACGTTATGGTATGGCGGTAACGTTATGGTGTGGAGGTAACGTTATGGTGTGGAGGTAACGTTATGGTGTGGAGGTAACGTTATGGTATGGAGGTAACGTTATGGTGTGGAGGTAACGTTATGGTATGGAGGTAACGTTATGGTGTGGAGGTAACGTTATGGTGTGGAGGTAACGTTATGGTGTGGTGGTAACGTTATGGTGTGGCGGTAACGTTATGGTGTGGCGGTAACGTTATGGTATGGAGGTAACGTTATGGTGTGGAGGTAACGTTATGGTGTGGAGGTAACGTTATGGTATGGAGGTAACGTTATGGTGTGGAGGGTAACGTTATGGTATGGAGTAACGTTATGGTGTGGAGGTAACGTTATGGTGTGGAGGTAACGTTATGGTATGGAGGTAACGTTATGGTATGGAGGTAACGTTATGGTGTGGAGGTAACGTTATGGTATGGAGGTAACGTTATGGTGTGGAGGTAACGTTATGGTGTGGAGGTAACGTTATGGTATGGAGGTAACGTTATGGTATGGAGGTAACGTTATGGTATGGAGGTAACGTTATGGTGTGGAGGTAACGTTATCGTTCATCATGAACGAAGGGGAGAAATCAATAGTCTTTTGTTTAGTTAACATTAAAGATGAATCAACGACTGCTGGCACTCTTTCATCATCATCATCATCATCATCATCATCATCATCGAGTATTAGAGCCACATTAAGAAGAAATAAAGAAATCGGAGATTACGAGAATAAAGTCATAATATTATAAAATAGTAATTGTACGTGTTATTTTAGGGGGAAATAGTGTGAAGATGAGGAACGTGGATCATCTTGTGAAGTTCTACTTTAGTTTAAGTTTCACAAATAACCAAATAGTTCATCTTCTGGCTCATCATCAGCATCAGGACCCGGAGTTTATTCTGAAGGAAGAACCGCACGGACCTGATGGAGGAAACTGACTCTTTAGAGGAGGAGGAAATTAATATAATCTTATAGTTCTGACTTTATTTGTTAAGTGTAGTTGGTTCAGAGCTGATCTCAGAGCAGCTGAATCGACTTCAGGATGCTGTCTGACTGTTACTGAACTTTCACGAGGAGTATTTCAGTGTTATTTTCGGGGTTCCCTGATGTCACATCCACTCCGTCTCTCCTCAGCAGAACATTTGAAACTAATAGAAAGTGTTTTAAAGTGAAGCAGCAGCGGTCGTGTTTGTTCTGACTAAATGTTGAGTGGGCGGCTCTCTGCTGCTGCCTCTTTGTTTAATGGAGATATCAGCGAGCGCTAATGAAGTCTGCTAATCCTCCGAACGCTCCGTTAATTCCTCTCCTCTCTTCAGCCGGACATTCTGCCGTTGTATTTGTTGTAGATGAGCGCCGGCGGCTGCAGAGCGCTGCTGCTGATAGTTTGATTGTTTTATTGTTCAGACTCCATTTAAAGTCAATAAGGACTAATGGACGTTTGTTAGCGTTCCTTCATCACCGTGTTCCCCGCCAGCTGTCGGTCAGACACGCCGCACCATGTGACCTGCAGGAGGAGGAGCATCGGGCTTCAAAAAGAGCAGCTGCCAGAGGACCGGGACCACAGACAAGCCCAGAACCAGAACCGGCACCAGGACCAGCAGAAGACACCAGACCAGCAGACAGTAAGGAGCTCTTTCTTCATCTTACGTCACGTTTGTGTTTCCTTTCCTCACGTTCTTCTTCTCCTCCTGCAGGTATGCAGTGCGTTCGTTGTCCCGCCATCTTGGTTCTCGTGACCATGGTTCTATGCGGTCCAGGTGTTTCCTCGCAGC
Organism: Sebastes schlegelii; assembly: GCA_014673565.1. Taxonomy (NCBI): domain Eukaryota; kingdom Metazoa; phylum Chordata; class Actinopteri; order Perciformes; family Sebastidae; genus Sebastes; species Sebastes schlegelii. The sequence goes on from CM025833.1 coordinate 22,254,332, forward strand.
CCGACAGAGACCAGGACCAGTACCAGAACCAGGACCTGGATCTGGAGCTGCGTCACCACAGGCTGCTGCAACGAGCTCGCAGCGCCGGACTCCTGTCACAGGTGAGAGAGCCGACAACCAATCAGAACTCTCCGTTTCTACTGACAGAACCCAGTCTCACGGCAGAGAAGAGAAAGAAAGCGCGCCGGTGTCGCGTCTCGCTGTCGCCGAGATGTGAATATTACACGCCGGCGTTGTGTCGTGATGAAAGTCTAACTTCAGAGCGAGTTACGTAGGATATAAAGTGAGGAAGACTCTCATGGTGTGAGGAAGGAGAGGCCCGTGTTGGAGACGTTTGAGAAGTTATGTTAATGACGTTTGTCCCGTGTTTTCCGGACTGACGTTACCTTGTTTCCGTACTTATTTTAAGCCCAACCACGATGTTCTCCCTTAACTTACCGAAGTGGTTTTGTTGCCCCTATCTGGGTGTTTCTACGGTCACTTTTCTCCCAAATTACAAAAGAAATCCACCTCTATGAATATTAATTTGAACCATCGGAGTATTTAATACGTATAAACAGGTGCACAGAATGACATCTAGCGGTTCAGATTTTAATCTGTAACATGTTCATTCTTTTATGTTTTTCATCATTTAATGTCTTCACCGCAACTTTACAAAACTTTATACATTTAGCTTTTTTTTTATTTTTAAAACATTTAAATTTCATCAAGCTCTGTGCGTCTTGATCACGACCCGAGTGATCACACCATTTGTGTAAAATAGGGAAAAACAAACCCGTCCCGTCGGCTGCTGAGGGCCGTTCTGCTGTTGACAGTTGTCAATAAAGATTAGTTTGAAAGCTCCGAGGCAGGTACAGAGTGTTTGCTAGCAGAGGTCTGTACGGGTCACAATGCTAACAAGATAGAAACGTGCTGCCTTCATCATCTGAGACATCCTGTCTGCTGGAACATCTAAAAGACGCCGGTGTGACGTGATATGGAAGACGTGGACAGTATGACTGTCCATTTTGTGGCGAGAATTGGCGGTGAGCGAGCTACGTTTCACTTTATCTGTTGGACATTGTTGTCTTGACGGCTACGCTCTGATCACGGCCGGTCTGGAGGAGTTCATCGGTCCTCGGCTCGGTTGTGTTGCCTAAAGCTAAGTTTATTTTGAAAGGACACTATGCATGTAACAAGCGTATACTGACGTCCTTGGTCCGTCCAGGGGTACGGCGTGCGTCGGTCTCTGATGGCGTCGGTTTTTGACGAGTTGGGAGTGAGAACGCGCTGCAATGAAAGTATTAATGTGAGAGGTTGGGTTGTTGTGTTCCTGTTGGATCATTGACACACTAAATGTTGAAATACATGTGATGTGATGCTCTGGAACAAAGCTGGTAGAGACGGACTGTCCCTGAGCCCCCGCCCCCCCCCCCCACACGACATTTAATTAACATATTAAAAACATTCAAAACCCATGAACGACTAAATGCTGATCAGGAGGATGAGGAGGATGAGGAGGATGATGAGGATGAGGAGGAGGAGGAAGAGGAGGAGCAGCGAGGATGCAAATCTTGTTGTTTCTGCCTGATTGAGCACCGAACGGAGGACGTGTGGCGAGAGACACTGCAGGCGGTGGACATACATGACTGGAGGACGTATGAAACAATTGACTGTAAAATGAGTCCGCTCCTGTCTAAACTACAGCGGGCTGCTGTGTGACGGTCCAACATCTGGTTTGTTTTGTCTCCACGTCTTCAAACTGAGTCTGGTTTACGCTTCACTTTCTGATTTACATCCACAAACAATCTCTCTACAGAGACGTCCATTTAGTGTCTGTTGGTGCTGCCGCATGATCTTCATCAGCTGATGGGAGTTGCTCAGGACATTTCCGTTCGTTTTTCACCATCAGCTGACAATCTCATCTGCTGAGGAAGATCATGTGATACAATCAAAAGCTCCAGAACTTTCATAGTTCAGCCATCTGTCCTGGTGTTTCTCAAAAACTCTGTCGTAAACCGTAAAAGTCAAAAACATGTCGTTGTATTTCAGGACTGGAGTAAACGGGCAGTGGAGGATCTGCTGGCTCAGATGTCTCTGCCGGAGGCCGACGCCCAGCGGGAGGCTGAGGTTGTTTCCATGGCAACAGGAGGAAGGATGAACCTGGAGCGGTCCGTCGATCCCCCCAACAACCTGCCCCCCCGCGAACGCAAAGCTGGCTGCAAGAACTTCTACTGGAAGGGCTTCACTTCCTGTTAAAGCCCTGCCCAGGTAGCTGACCATCTGTTTAGGATCCGCCCAGGTACCTAACTGTCTGTTTAGGCTCCGCCCAAGTACCTTATTACCGGTTTAGGCTCCGCCCAAGTACCTAACTGTCTGTTTAATCCCCGCCCAGGTACTTCACAACCCGTTAAAGCCCCGCCCAAGTACCTGACCGTCTGTTTAGGCTCCGCCCAAGTACCTGACTACCTGTTTAAGCCCCGCCCAAATACCTGACTGTCTGTTTAGGCTCCGCCCAAGTACCTGACTACCTGTTTAAGCCCCGCCCAAATACCTGACTGTCTGTTTAGGCTCCGCCCAAGTACCTGACTACCTGTTTAAGCCCCGCCCAAGTACCTGACCGTCTGTTTAGGCTCCGCCCAAGTACCTGACTACCTGTTTAAGCCCCGCCCAAGTACCTGACCGTCTGTTTAGGCTCCGCTCAAGTACCTGACTACCTGTTTAAGCCCCGCCCAAGTACCTGACTACCTGTTTAAGCTACACCCAAGTACCTTATTACCCGTTAAATCCCCGCCCAGGTACCTAACTACCTGTTTAAGCCCTAACCAGGTAACTTGCATTCAGTGTCTCACCTGTCCTTGTTGTTTTGTTCCCATGGCAGCTGCCCAACCGACCAATCCCAGATCACCTGACCTTCACCTGAGCGACTGGATGGACCAATCACCAGCTGTCTTTGGTTGCAGTGCACCTGAATAATTAATGTAATTATGAATTAAAAAGATAAATCAGTCAAGTTTGTGGCTCCGCCTCCCGTCTGTCCAGAGTTTACTATAAAACATCCAGGTGTAGATCAGATTAGAGATTATAGAGCTGAGATTATACAGGCAGACATTTCACATCTTACAGCAAACTGAGGTTGTAAACACGCTGAAACGATATCTCAATGATCAATGATCCATCAGTTGACAGAATATGAATTGTACATTTATAATTAATCCATATATCCAATTCAATATTAGCAAACACAAAATGTTCAGACCTTCTTTTGTTTCATGATGAAACATTTGATGGACAATTCTTATTAAACCTGATCAGTAGATTATCGGCGACAGACTGTTTGGTGTCCTACCTGAGTATCCTGACGTGACGGAGTCATGTGACCACTTCAGGAACCACCTGGAAAACATCACGAACATGAAAGAGAAAATATCATTTATCACAAAACACAGATGTCATTAAGTCAAGCTAAACGTCCCTGATAGAAAGGACACGGTGTTCTTCACGGTGCCGGACAGCCTCCCCTCCTTTACCAGCGTGCACGACTGGGAGGAGGACTGGGAGGACTGGGGCCGATCGGAGTGGAAACAGCAGCAGGTTTCAGTGTTTGAACAGCGAGAAGGTCGAGTCTAATTAACCTTTAATGGAGATCAGAGGGAGAGAGAGCAAATGTTGACTCAACACATCAAACACTGCTGACAGAGTGTGTGTGTGTGTGTGTGTGTGTGTGCGCCTTTACACTGAAATATTTAACCAAAGCTAAAAGCACAGCATCACTTAGACGTGTTGTAAAAGATATGAACCCTCTCACTCATAGACGTGGATACATAGATGTTGCATTGACTCCTGGATCGTACGTCAACGTGGGCGCCGTGTTGGACCAGGCAGGACGGGCCTGTAACCCTCTACCAGTGAACGAGGGATAAGAAGCACTATAACGTCTACATTCATCAACCCACTTCAACCAGTCGTTATTACATTAAAGGGTTAATGATCTACGAGGAGTTCTTTTGTTTCTCTTGCCACAGATTTTGGTGCAAAAACTTTTAAATACGTTATAAAGTCACTGCTTCTGGTTCCTGGATCAGCGGTTCTGGATTCAATCAATTATGAGGTCGTAAATTGTAAAAGTGTAGAAGAGACTTAGAGCATGATGATAGAAATATATGATGCTCATCTGATCCACCAGACTCTCAGCTTTATACACCATTTTAGAATAGGAGACTGCATGTGATGATCATAAAGTGGGCATGTCTGTAAAGGGGAGACTCGTGGGTACCCATAGAACCCATTTACATTCACTGATCTGGAGGTCAGAGGTCAAGGGACCCCTTTGAACATGAACATGACAGTTTTTCCTCGCCAAAATTTAGCAAAACTTTAGCCAACATTTGGAGTGTTATTTAACCTCTTCATGACCAGCTCGTCTGACCTGGTTGGTACCGATGGATTCATCAGGTTCTCTAGTTTACTATGATACCAGGATCTTCACTCTAGCTTTAGAACGGAACCTTCTAGACCCTCTGAAAGACAGTGAAGTCAGTCTGACAGGGTTAATATAACTACAGAATCGCCGTCACTTAAGTACAGAAGTTACCTCACACGGGGCACCAGCAGCAGTTTCCTGGTGGAGGTCTGGTGTGTTTAGACCCACCGGTCCACCCGCTCTTTGAAACGCCTGGTTCACGACTATGTGGATTAAATATGAATTGATTTTATGGGATATATGAGTCACAGTGCATTACTGTTAGTAGCTACAGCTACGAACGGTGGATGAGAACATCCTGGTTCGTTAAATTCAAAATGAAAACAACGGAAACATGTTTGTCTCACTGAGAGCTTCTTTTTTTTAATAACCTCATTTAACAGAAAATAATAATTTGGTTTTAATAAAATACAAAATAACCCAAACAGGAGTAAACGAAGCAGACGGCCGACATCCTGCAGCTCCAACGGAAATAAATTGGAAATAATTGAAAACAGATGAAACTGTTATCAGGTGGAACAGAGTGTGTGTGTGAGTGTGTGTGTGTGTGTGTGTGTGTGTGTGTGTGTGTGTGTGTGTGTTATCTCAGTCTGTCAGCTGGTTGGCTACGGTCTCTCTGTGTTTCCACAGTGCTGAATGAACTTCCTGTCAGCAGATGCAGCTCTGAATCCTGTGGTCACCACCATCATCATCACCATCATCATCATCACATCATCATCATCATCAATCATCACCTCATCATCATCATCATCATCATCATCATGGCATGACATCATCATCATCATCATCATCATCACCATCATCAAATCATCATCATCATCATCATCAATCATCATCACCATCATTCAATCATCATCACCATCATCAATCATCAATCATCATCATAATCATCACCATCATCATCATCACCATCATCACAATCATCATCACCATCATCACCATCAATCATCATCATCATCAATCATCATCAATCAACATCAATCATCATCATCATCATCACCATCGTCACCATCGTCATCATCGTCATCATCATCACCATCATCATCATCATCATCACCACCATCATCATCATCATCATCGGTCACCACCACCATCATCATCATTCATCAAATCATCACCACCACATCATCATCAACCATCATCATTCATCATCATCATCATCATCATCATCATCACCATTATCACCACCATCATCAAATCATCATCACCAAACCAATCATCATACATCAACCAGCATCATCATCATCATCATCTTCATCAATCATCATCACCACCATCATCATCATCATCCATCATCATCATCATCATCATCATCATCATCATCATCACCATTATCACCACCATCATCATCATCACCACCATCATCATCATCACCATCATCATCATCATCATCATCTTCATCATCATCATCACCACCATCATCATCATCACCATCATCATCATCATCATCATCATCATCATCACCATCATCATCATCATCACCACCATCATCATCATCATCATCATCATCACCATCATCATCATCATCATCATCATCACCATCACCATCATCATCACCATCATCATCACCATCATCACCACCATCATCATCATCATCATCACCATCATCACCATCATCATCATCATCATCATCACCACCACCATCATCATCATCATCATCATCACCACCATCATCATCACCATCATCATCATCATCATCATCATCATCATCATCATCCATCATCACCATTATCACCACCATCATCATCATCACCACCATCATCATCATCACCATCATCATCATCATCATCATCATCATCATCTTCATCATCATCATCACACCACCATCATCATCATCACCATCATCATCATCATCATCATCATCATCATCATCACCATCATCATCATCATCATCATCATCATCATCACCATCATCATCATCATCACCCCATCATCATCATCATCATCATCATCACACCATCACCATCATCATCACCATCATCATCACCATCATCACCATCATCATCACCATCATCACCATCATCATCACCATCATCATCACCATCATCACCATCATCATCATCATCACCATCATCACCATCATCATCATCATCATCATCATCATCACCA
>CM025833.1:22268681-22276181 GCA_014673565.1 Sebastes schlegelii
AGAGGACGAGAGGAGGAGGAGTGAAGGAGGAGTCAAGGGAAGGAGAGAAGGGAAGGAGAGAAGGGAAGGAGAGAAGGAAGGAGAGAAGGGAAGGAGAGAAGGGAAGGAGAGAAGGAAAGGAGAGAAGGTTGTGGGCTCAGGAACACTGAATGGGGCTTTAGGTCCAGTAGATTTTCAAAATAAAGGCCTCATTGACTATAAAGTGAAGTTCATCGTCTGTGTGCAGCATCTCTCCTCTAACTCACATCAACAGGCTGAACCAATCAGCTGTCAGCATCACACGGCCGCTGTACTCCGACCAGTCACGGGGGTCGTCTCCGTGGTAACAGTGTTGGACAGGTGTGAAATGTGTCCCGTCGTCTGCTGTCAGCCACCTGACGGCTGATGTCCCGCCTCCTCCCGGTCGGTCCTGACGGGTCTCCGCAGCCGGAGACGACCCTCTGTGGTTGCTAGGCTACAGGAGACAGGTGGTGATGCTGCCATGGTTACCAGGTGATGGTTTATCGTCTTCTGCCTCCTGGTTTTTAGTTTGAGCAGCACCTCCATTTCCTTAGTGCATTGCATTGTGGGAGAATAGTGTCCATATTTAGTTAGAATGCTGTCCTCTTTGAGAAAACGTGTCTTTTGGCCCATTTGGCTGTCGCCATGGGCAACAACCAGAAAAGTTTTGGTCTCTCAGTGAAGTTGTTCTTTAACGGCGAGGGCTGCTGGACTTCTAAACACCTCGGTTGTTCTATACAGAGAGGGGCATTGTGGGTAACCGTCGGTTGCAGAAGAGACAACACACACACCTGAGTATCAAACAAGCTGGGTTCTGCACAAATAAACTCCACACGTCTACATTCACCTGCGTGAGAATCCTGATCCAGGTGAACTCATGACATCATCAAGGTGCAGTCAGACTCCAGGTGAGTCACCTGATCAGGCGAACAGACACGACAGCTGCTTACTCCTTTGTCTCGTCTGCGATGTGTCACCTGTGCTGGCGCCCTTCAGGTAACCGGTCAGCCAATCGCAGAGCTCCTCTCGGAGCGTCATCGGCAGAGGTGCTGTGTGATTGGTTAATCGGAGGACGGTGACATCACACTTCTGTAAATGTTGTAAACAGCGACGCGTCGATGTGTGAAAGAGTTTCTGATGAAATCAGAGTGAAGCTGTTTGTGTGTGTTGATGCTCACAGCGAGGAGCTGTGATTAGTGTTTCAACTGGAAGCTGAAGCTTCATTACTGAGACTCCCACTGACTCAACACATTACTGAACATTAGGACCTCAACGGGGAGTTCATAGGAGCTGAAATAAAAAGACTTTCAAATGTTCTCAGTGGAACACAGACACATCCAGACTGTGTGAGGAGTCCGTACATTCACTCAGTTATTTCTCTCAAACTGTGACAAGATGAAGACGAAAGTAAACTCTACTGACTAGAACTCTACTGACTAGAACTCTATCATCTGGAACCAAACCAATACAAAGTTCTTCTGTCTAGAAATAAACTCTAGCATCTAGAACCAAACTTGGTTGACTAGAATTGAACTCTATAGAACCAGACAGAACCAGGCTCTGCCAACTAGAACCAAGCTCTACTAAGTAGGAGCAAAGTCTCTGCTGTTCTGTTGGTGTGTCAACAGCTGTGCGTCAGGTGATGTGATGGAGTTCACATTATTTAACGAGCAAACACAGAGGAGGAACTCATTAAAGGAAAAACAATAAGAAGCTGTGGAGACATCTGTGAGCAAAGATAAAAGGTGTGATAACCATTCGGCGGTCTGTGTCAGCAGGTAAATAGTGTTCTGATGACAGACCTGCAGGCAGCAGGACCACATCGGTGACGACCAACAGCTGGCGTCAACACAGCGACAGACTCCGCCCACTCCGGTGACAAAAAGAAACGGGACAGGAAACACTATTTTAAACACAGAGTTGATGCTTCACCGACCGTTTGACATTCATCAACAGACGGAACACTGAACAGGTACCAGGTACGGGTACCAGGTACAGATACTAGGTACGGGTACCAGGTACAGTCAGGGGTCTCCTGACCCCGCGGGCCCCTGGACCAGAACCTCTGAAGTGACCGTAAACATCTAATGTTGGAAAGTCAATCAAAAGAACACAAAGAGACACAGAAGGACCAGAAACAGCAAAAAAATACCAGAGAGACAAAAGACGATAATAAAGAGACACAAAATTACCTCAATTACACAATTACCACAAAGAGAAATAAACCGACTACAAACAGACAAAACAACCACAAAGAGACACGCAATGACCACAAAGAGACACAAAACAACCACAAAGAGACACAAAACAACCACAAAGAGACACAAAACAACCACAAAGAGACACGCAACGACCACAAAGAGACACAAAACAACCACAAAGAGACACAAAACAACCACAAAGAGACACAAAATGACCACAAAGAGACACGCAATGACCACAAAGAGACACTCAACGACCACAAAGAGACACTCAACGACCACAAAGAGACACACAACAACCACAAAGAGACACACAACGACCACAAAGAGACACTCAACGACCACAAAGAGACACAAAACAACCACAAAGAGACACGCAACGACCACAAAAAGACACAAAACAACCACAAAGAGAGACACAAAATGACCACAAAGAGACACAAAACAACCACAAAGAGACACAAAACAACCACAAAGAGACACAAAATGACCACAAAGAGACACGCAATGACCACAAAGAGACACTCAACGACCACAAAGAGACACACAACAACCACAAAGAGACACACAACGACCACAAAGAGACACTCAACGACCACAAAGAGACACACAACAACCACAGAGACACACAACGACCACAAAGAGACACTCAACGACCACAAAGAGACACACAACAACCACAAAGAGACACACAACGACCACAAAGAGACACTCAACGACCACAAAGAGACACAAAACAACCACAAAGAGACACAAAACAACCACAAAGAGACACAAAACAACCACAAAGAGACACGCAACGACCACAAAGAGACACAAAACAACCACAAAGAGACACAAAATGACCACAAAGAGACACAAAACAACCACAAAGAGACACAAAACAACCACAAAGAGACACAAAATGACCACAAAGAGACACGCAATGACCACAAAGAGACACTCAACGACCACAAAGAGACACACAACGACCACAAAGAGACACTCAACGACCACAAAGAGACACACAGCAACCACAAAGAGACACACAACGACCACAAAGAGACACTCAACGACCACAAAGAGACACAAAACAACCACAAAGAGACACAAAATGACCACAAAGAGACACAAAACAACCACAAAGAGACACAAAACAACCACAAAGAGACACGCAATGACCACAAAGAGACACTCAACGACCACAAAGAGACACACAACAACCACAAAGAGACACACAACGACCACAAAGAGACACAAAACAACCACAAAGAGACACAAAACAATCACAAAGAGACACACAACGACCACAAAGAGACACGAAATGACCACAAAGAGACACAAAACAACCACAAAAAGACACGAAACGACCACAAAGAGACACAAAACGACCACAAAGAGATACGAAACGACCACAAAGAGACACAAAACAACCAAAAAAAGACACGCAACGACCACAAAGAGACACGAAACGACCACAAAGAGACACAAAACAACCACAAAAAGACACGAAACGACCACAAAGAGACACAAAACGACCACAAAGAGATACGAAACGACCACAAAGAGACACAAAACGACCAAAAAAAGACACGCAACGACCACAAAGAGACACAAAATGACCACAATGACACACGAGACGACTGCAAAGAGACATGCAACAACCACAAAGAGACACAAAACAACCAAAAAGAAACACAAAACAACCACAAAGAGACACGCAACGACCACAAAGAGACATGCAACGACCACAAAAAGACACGAAACGACCACAAAGAGACACGCAACGACCACAAAGAGACACAAAACGACCACAAAGAGACACGAAATGACCACAAAGAGACACGCAACGACCACAAAGAGACACAAAATGACCACAATGAGACACGAGACGACCGCAAAGAAACATGCAACGACCACAAAGAGACACGAAACGACCACAAAGAGACACAAAACGACCACAAAGAGACACAAAATGACCACAATAAGATTTTTTTCGGTTAATATTCTCAACTTCTTGGAATATTGCGTCTGTTTTCTGGTAATCAGGCGGCTGATCGTCACACAGGCCGAAGGTTTCCGATAAACGGTCGGTGAAGGACGGTAATAACTCCGACATATTAACGATAACCATGATCAGTCAGAGAGTCTGTTTGTTTGTGTTGAACAACAGGGACACGATATCGACCAATCAGTGGACAGAATGAGAGACATGAATGTGGGGACCCTGTGTGAGCGCCCAGCAACCCTTTGGGGGGTCCGCGAGCCTTAGGCTGAGAAACTCAATTGAGCAGCAGGAAGGAGAGAAAAACGGATCATTTCACTAAAGGCGGTGGAAACATCATCACCATCATCATCATCATCAGTCACCCCCTACAGACGGCGGTCAGTGACGTCAGCAGGCTGTATAAGAGCCGCTCTGAGGGGACCGACCCAGAAGACCCTCAGACCCTCAGACCCGCAGACAGACCGACAGACAGGTGATGAAGATGCTCTCCTCCTCGCGCCTCCTCCTGCTCCTCCTCTCCCTCAGCGCCTCCTTCAGCTGCTGCTCCGCCGCTCAGAGAGACTCCAGAGTCCGACTGCTGCTGCACCGAACCCCGCTGCAGAGCTCCAGACAGGTCCGGCACTCCGACATACTTTTTAAACTTCTCTTTCTGTATTTAACACGCACTCACAGACACGCAATAAGACTACAAATAATGAGATTTTAAAATCAGGAATAGAAATTATGGTAAATTAAAATAGCTGAAATCATTTTGTTTGGTTGGCTTTAATTTAATAACACTTTATTTTACAGCTCCGCAGATTTCACAGTAATCAGGTGATAATTAACAAGTAACCTGTTTAAAATGACTTTGGAATTACTGACAAGTTACCCCAATATTTATCAATATTTACCTCAACATTTATCAATATTTATCAATATTAACCTCAACATTTATTTAAATTACTTTATTGTAATATTATTTAATAATTATATTCATCGGAGGTGTAAAACCATAACTAATAGAAGACTCTTCTGATCACGATAATGTGACTGATGTCATGATTCATTTATTATTATCTATTTATCAGCACACATGGAAATAAAGCAGATATATTCACTTTTATTCTTTTCCTGGAAATGTGTTAAATAAATGATCAGCTGTTGGGAAAGAGCAGAATATAATTATCTAATCTAATTATCAACTGATTACTGTGAAGTGTTACCGTTTCTAGTTTAATTTGTTATTGTTTTAATGTCTTCAAATTAATTTCAAATTAATTCTTTAACTAATTAAATATATTCTATTCTATATAATATAAATCTAATTAATGTATTGATATAATCAGTTCTTTGAAAGTATAAAAAACAGACACAAAATAAATAATAAATAATAATAAATATTTTAAATAATAATACATTTATAATGAATTAATTTAACTTCAACTTCATTAGGAAATAGCTGAAATCGTTTTGATTGGTTGGCTTTTATTTATTGCTATATTTTTATTGTTTTTATGTCTTCAAATTAATTTCAGATTAACTCTTTAACTAATTAAATATTTATTGTTTTCATTTTTAACATTCGACGGATGACGGATTAGTGTTGAACCAGTATGGTTTATTTTTATTTAAATCATCTCCTGCTGCTCTGAACAGAAACTACTACAGTCATTCATGATGAAAATGTGATTTAATGAAGTTGATTATATAATAAATTCAATATTATAATATTATTATTATATTACATTATATTATATTTATATTATAATATATAAATGGCAGACAGAAAACGACCACAGTAAGACTTTTGTTCACTACCAGTCTCAACGTCTTGAAATACTGGGACTGTGTTCTGTGAACCAGGCGGCTGATCGTCAGGTATGATGTCTCTCAGCTGTATTGAGCCACTAAATGGTTCATTAACTAATTGCAGAATAATCAATAGATGGACTGATCAGCTGATTATCGGGGTTTTTATCTTTGAACCAAACATTTTGTTTCTTTATAAAACTACAGAACATCAAACAGCTTTAATTAGATTCATTAAAAATGAATTATTTACAAAGATCAAATCTAAATAAAGAAATGTCTCTAACATCGTCCAGCTGATCGAAGATCACAAACGACTTTATTTAAACGACGTGCTGGAAAAGATGAGATATTATTTATATTTGATGTTAAAGGCAACGTGTGAAGTCTATCGATAATAAAATATGTGATTAAAGGGTTTACGCTTTTCTCATCTTTATTAATTAGACTGCCGTTAATTTGGAAATCATGACATGATTTGTATGAATGTTATTTTTTTGATTTATATAAATATGTAAAATGATGCACAGTGTTCACAAATGTATTCATAAATTAATTAATCTATTTATTAATTCCTCTATTTATTTATTTAATTAAAAAAAATTGTGACGCTGTGCACAACTTTCAACAATGTAATTTTAGGGCGTTTCAATTTCCTCTCCAGTCTTTTCAAAATAAAACTACTGAGTTAGGTTTAGGAAAAGATCGACTTGCTTAGGTTTAGGCCGAAGTATGTTCTTAAGATTTGTCTTCATGTATTTCAGGAATGTCTCCGTCCTCGCTGGTTTTTGTCTTTAACGTCTGTCTTCATTTATTTCAGGACATGTCTCCGTCCTCGCTGTTTTTGTCTTTAACATCTGTCTTCATGTATTTCAGGACATGTCTCCGTCCTTGCCGGTTTTTGTCTTTAACGTTTGTCTTCATGTATTTCAACATGTCTCCGTCCTTACTGGTTTTGATCTTCAACGTTTGTCTTCATGTATTTCAGGACATGTCTCGGGCCTCGCTGGTTTTTATCGTTAACGTCTGTCTTCATGTATTTCAGGACATGTCTCTGTCCTTGCTGGTTTTGATCTTTAACGTCTGTCTTCATGTATTTCAGGACATGTCTCCGTCCTCGCTGGTTTTTGTCTTTAACGTCTGTCTTCATGTATTTCAGGACATGTCTCTGTCCTTGCTGGTTTTGATCTTTAACGTCTGTCTTCATGCATTTCAGGACATGTCTCCGTCCTCGCTGGTTTTTGTCTTTAACGTCTGTCTTCATGTATTTCAGGACATGTCTCTGTCCTTGCTGGTTTTGATCTTTAACGTCTGTCTTCATGTATTTCAGGACATGTCTCGGTCCTCGCTGGTTTTTGTCTTTAACGTCTGTCTTCATGTATTTCAGGACATGTCTCGGGCCTCGCTGGCGGAGCTGCTCCTGTCGGACCTCCTGCAGGTGGAGAATGAGGCTCTGGAGGAGGACAACTTCCCTCTGGCTGAAGGAGAACCCGAGGACGTCCACATGGATCTGGAACGAGC
>CM025833.1:22281181-22285761 GCA_014673565.1 Sebastes schlegelii
ACACCTTTGAACATCACAGAGTCATTGTACTTTGACTTGAGTGAATATGTTCAGTCCTCTAGCCTCCGCTGGGTTTGACTTCTGTAACATGATGTGATTCTATGTTGTCATGTTTCAACTGCCTGTGCTGATGTCTGCTGGACATTGTGTTGCATTCATTGTCTGCATGTTATCCTCCTTATTGTCGGGGCGTTACTGAAGACATGATTATGGACCTCACTTCTGCTGAGGTAGTCCCATAGAGGCTAACCATGGAGGCTATCCATAGAGGCTAACCATAGAGGCTAACCATAGAGGCTATCCATGGAGGCTAACCATGGAGGCCATCCATAGAGGCTAACCATGGAGGCTATCCATAGAGGCTAACCATGGAGGCTATCCATGGAGGCTAACCATAGAGGCTAACCATAGAGGCTATCCGTAGAGGCTATCCATAGATGCTAACCATAGAGGCTAACCATGGAGGCTAACCATAGAGGCTATCCATAGAGGCTATCCATAGAGGCTAACCATAGAGGCTATCCATAGAGGCTATCCATAGATGCTAACCATAGAGGCTAACCATGGAGGCTATCCATAGAGGCTAACCATAGAGGCTAACCATAGAGGCTATCCATAGAGGCTATCCATGGAGGCTATCCATAGAGGCTATCCATAGATGCTAACCATAGAGGCTAACCATGGAGGCTATCCATAGAGGCTATCCACAGAGGCTAACCATAGAGGCTAACCATAGAGGCTAACCATAGAGGCTAACCACGGAGGCTAACCATAGAGGCTATCCATAGAGGCTAACCATAGAGGCTATCCATAGAGGCTAACCATAGAGGCTATCCATAGAGGCTATCCATAGATGCTAACCATAGAGGCTAACCATGGAGGCTATCCATAGAGGCTAACCATAGAGGCTAACCATAGAGGCTATCCATGGAGGCTAACCATAGAGGCTAACCATAGAGGCTAACCATAGAGGCTATCCATGGAGGCTAACCATAGAGGCTAACTATAGAGGCTAACCATGGAGGCTATCCATAGAGGCTAACCACAGAGGCTAACCACGGAGGCTAACCATAGAGGCTAACCATGGAGGCTATCCATAGAGGCTATCCATAGAGGCTATCCATAGAGGCTATCCATGGAGGCTATCCATAGAGGCTAACCATAGAGGCTAACTATAGAGGCTAACCATAGAGGCTAACTATAGAGGCTAACCATAGAGGCTATCCATAGAGGCTAACCATAGAGGCTAACCATAGAGGCTAACCATAGAGGCTAACCATGGAGGCTAACCATAGAGGCTAACCATAGAGGCTATCCATAGAGGCTAACCATAGAGGCTAACTATAGAGGCTAACCATAGAGGCTAACCATAGAGGCTATCCATAGAGGCTAACTATAGAGGCTAACCATAGAGGCTATCCATAGAGGCTAACCATAGAGGCTAACTATAGAGGCTAACCATAGAGGCTAACTATAGAGGCTAACCATAGAGGCTATCCATAGAGGCTAACCATAGAGGCTAACCATAGAGGCTAACCATGGAGGCTAACTATAGAGGCTATCCATAGAGGCTAACCATAGAGGCTATCCATAGAGGCTAACTATAGAGGCTAACCATAGAGGCTATCCATAGAGGCTAACCATAGAGGCTAACTATAGAGGCTAACCATAGAGGCTAACCATAGAGGCTAACCATAGAGGCTATCCATAGAGGCTAACCATAGAGGCTATCCATAGAGGCTAACCATAGAGGCTAACTATAGAGGCTATCCATAGAGGCTAACCATAGAGGCTAACCATAGAGGCTAACCTTCTAAAGCAAATGCTGCTTTATATTGAACAGATCTTTAACTCCGTGGCAGAGACCCTCATCCACTCCTTCATCAGCTCCCGTCTGGACTACTGGAATGGAGTCCTGTCCGGGGTACCCGGCAAAGCCCTGGACCGGCTCCAGTACGTCCAGAACTCAGCTGCCAGGGTTCTGACCCGCACTAGGCTCTGGCAGCACATCACCCCGACACTCATCCATCTTCAATCAAGTCCTACATCAACTATTAACTCCTCCTTCTCACATACAAATCCCTCCATGCCCCCCAGTACCTAACCAACCTTCTCCACCTCTACACTCCATCCCAGAGACTACGATCCTCCGACACCGGTCTGCTCTCCCCCCCCCCAAACCCGGCTGAGAGCCTTCAGCGTCGCGGCCCCCCCGCCCTCTGGAGCTCTCTCCCTTCTGAGATCAGAAATGCTTCATCCCTGGACACTTTCAAAAAGCACCTCCAGCCCCACCTGTTCATCAAGACCTCTGACCTCTAACTCTTCCTACACATCACTCCTTTAATGACTTAGCTCCTGTTTTCATTTGTTGTTTATTTCCTTTTGTTTTTATTTATCAGTATGATTTTGTGCCCTCTTTGTAAAGCGTCCTTGGGTTTCTAGGAAAGCGCTATATAAGTCCAATTTATTATTATTATTATTATTATAACTAACGTTAAATTAGCATTTTCTAAAATGTCCTTGTGGAGCTCTGGTACTTGTTGTGCTGTTAGCGGCTGTACTAACAACCAGACAGAGCTAAATCTGTGGCTTCAACAACAGTGTGTTGAACATGCACCCAAACAAAAAGGGATTGTTGTTGTGACCAACGGAACAGTTTCCATCGCCGACCTACAGACGAGGAATCCAGAAGAATGTGGCTGAGAAACCTCAACTAGAAGAGACCACCATAAACCCTCGTTATGTGAGCTCATCTCATTTAGTGGACTAAAAGCCTACGGAGGAAAACTCGTATCCTACTTTGTGGTTGGGCTATAAAGAGCAGCGGAGAAGAGACGTCAGGTCCTTAAAGGACTGACAGCAGAGCCAGGAGGACATCAGCTATGATGTCATGTGTAGGGAGGACTCAGCATTGTAGCGTTGGTTTAATGACAGCCAGTTACTTTAACTACTTTCTGTACAGTTTATAATGTAAGGCAGTTTATGAGACGGAGTGCAGGGCAGCATTAGACTACAGATAGTTTAAGTACGGTTATCTGTGTAGGAAAAAGCTAAACCTTGTTACTGTGGAAGTACTGATCTGCCTCAGAGCTTTTCAGATTGTTCATCTCTTCACCGTCTGTAGCAACGGAGTCAATAACGTAGCTAAATATGCTAGTGGAGGTTATCTGAGGCCACTTCTTCAGGTCGTCCTCCATCCCTCCATAGTAGAAGACAGAGCTATGATCACATTATCCTGTTTTATCCTGTTCAGCGGTTCATGTTCTGCTTTCTCTGGTTCTAATTTTACATGTTGTTGTGTTTTAAAGACTAATTTAACATCAGGCTGATGGACAACAGCTGAAAACTAGCCTTTTGGCATAAAATAAATAAATCAAACTTAAAACACACTCACACTTCCTCACACCAGGTCTCAGTCTCTGCTGTCCACCATGGTCCATCCTGCAGGAGGAAACACAGTCACAATCAACTTCATACAGCTTCACTCAGATCCTCCATTAAACATGAACCAGAATTCCTCAGTTAGGGACAGAGAGACAGTGTGAGAGCTGCTGTTGTCTTTCTGTCTGTCCATCTGTCCACACCTGAGAGAGTCCAGTCTGCTATCTGTCCATA
Source organism: Sebastes schlegelii (assembly GCA_014673565.1). NCBI lineage: Eukaryota > Metazoa > Chordata > Actinopteri > Perciformes > Sebastidae > Sebastes > Sebastes schlegelii. The sequence goes on from CM025833.1 coordinate 22,284,797, forward strand.
CCTGAGAGTGTCCAGTCTCCAGGTTGGATTCTCCAGTCCATCAGATAGCAGCTTCCCTCCTGAGTCTCCTGGATGATTGTGGCTCAGGTCCAGCTCTCTCAGATGGGAGGGGTTGGCGCTCAGAGCTGAGGCCAGAGAAGAACAGCCTTCCTCTGTGATCAGACAGCCTGACAGACTAAACACACACAAACACACAGTGTAAACTCTCTAAATTAAAATTAGTTCTGTTGTGGAGGAGGCTGCTTGGAGTTGTGGTCAGCAACACGAAATAGAGGTAACCGGGGGACTATATATATAACCTTTATTTAACTAGGAAGTCACATTGAGATTAAAACCTATTTTATAAGTGAGACCTAGCCAAGACAGGGTCAAATAGCAGCATCCAACACAGAACAAGACAACATTGAATCACGACAGCAACAATAGGTACGACCAAACACATTACATCATCATACAGTGCATTAACAGGGCAGCACGTGGGTCATGTGTTTGCTATTTAATTGACTGCAGTGACCACATCCTTTATTCTGTTTAAAATCTACAGATTAATATCATTAAAGGACTGTAATAAACCTGGGTTTTATATATCCACGTCAAGTTTCTGTGTCCTGAACAGACCTGGAATTTCATCATTTTAGAGGTCACTTGGCCTCGAAGGCAGAATGGCCGTCACTTAAAACACTGATTTTAAGTCCATGGAAATAATGAATTTAACCTAAGAGTTAAGAACGATTTTATTTTTAAGAAATATTATAATTAACAGTGAAATAAATACATAAAATATTATTGGTATTTACAAATTACCATTATTAGTAAGTTGTTTATTGTTGTTATTTCCAAGTAAAGTTTCTGTTTCTATGCTTGTGACGAGCTCCTGAGTCAGCAAACCCCTTCAGTACGATAATGCTGACACATTTAATACAGGATCATAAAACGGACAAAAAAGCCTCAACATGTAATTTGCA
>CM025833.1:22285861-22325605 GCA_014673565.1 Sebastes schlegelii
TTTGTAGTCGATCCGGGATTTAACAGGGAGCCAGTGCAGCTGGATGAGGATGGGGTTGATGTGGTCGGAGGATTTGGTGCGGGTGATGATCCGGGCGGCAGAGTTCTGAATGATTTGGAGTCTGTTGAGTAGTTTGATGGGAATGCCAGAGAGGACAGCGTTGCAATAGTCGATCCGGGATGTAACAAATGAGTGAACCAGGATTTCAGTGCTGGAGTGGGACAGGGATGGGCGGGGTCTGGAGATGTTGCGGAGGTGGAAGAAGGCAGTCCGGGTGACGTTTCTTATGTGGGATGAAAAAGAGAGGGTGCTGTCCAGGGTGACCCCAAAGCTCTTGACGTGGTTTGAGAATGGTACTGAAAAGCCATCAATGGTGAGGTTTTGAGCAGTGGTGTGTTGAGTTTTGGAGATGTTGTTCTTGGAGCCGATGAGCAGGGCCTCGGTTTTATTGCTGTTTAGTTTTAAAAAGTTCCTGCTCATCCAGCTCCTGATGTGTTGTAGGCAGGCGGTGAGGGAGGCGGGTGGCAGGGCTGCAGTGGGTGCAGTTGAACTGTAGACCTGTGTGTCATCGGCATAACAGTGGAATAGGACATTGTGATGACGGAGGATAGTGCCAAGGGGAAGGAGGTAAATGATAAACAGGAGTGGACCCAATACTGACCCCTGGGGGACACCCAGTGAAACAGCGGAACACCTTGACCTGTGATTGCCCAGTTTCACAAATTGTAGTCTGTCGGTGAGGTATGAGGAGAACCATGTGAGTGCAACACCAGTGATACCAATATCAGTCAGACGTGTGATGAATAGTGGGTGGGAGATGGTGTCAAAGGCAGCAGTGAGATCGAGGAGGATGAGGATGGTAAGCAATCCAGAGTCAGCTGCACGGAGGAGGTCGTTGGTGATTTTGACCAAGGCTGTTTCAGTACTGTGTTTGGGACGGAAACCAGATTGGAAGGGTTCATGGAGGTTGTTTGAGTTGAGGTGGGACTGAAGTTGGGCGGCGACCACTCTCTCAAGGGTTTTGGAGATGAAGGTGAGGTTGGAGATGGGCCTGTAGTTGTTCAGATCAGCTGGGTCAGCACCGGGTTTTTTGAGGGTTGGTGTAATTGCAGCAGTTTTGAGGGTGGGGGGTACAGTACCAGTGGTGAGGGAGGAGTTAATGATTCTTGTGATCATGGGGGAGATGGAGGGCAGACAGGCTTTGACGAGGATGGTGGGGAGGGGATCGAGCTGACAGGTAGTGGGTTTGGCTTTATGGATGAGCTCAGTGATGGTTAATTCCGTTGTGGGTGTGAAGTTAGAGAGGGTGCTGATGAGCGGTTGGCAGGAGGTTGACATCCAGGGTGGGTCACATGGGGAGGTGCAGGATGAGGCCAGCTGTTGGTGGATGGTGTTGATTTTGTTTTCAAAGAATTCCAGAAAGGCAGTGCAGTGATCAGTGGAGGTATTTTGGGGGAGGGTTCTCGGTAGGCTGAAGAAGGTGGTTTACTGTTGAGAAGAGGGTTCTGGTGTTACCTTGACCGGTACTGATGAGGTTGGAGTAGTAGGAGGATTTGGCGGTGGAGAGAGCGTTCTTGTAACGGTGGAGGTGTTCTGTGTAGAGTTGGATGTGCACTGAAAGTCCAGTCTTTTTGTATAACCGCTCTAGTTGACGGCCGGTGGTTTTGAGATGGCGGAGGTCAGGGGGTGTACCAGGGAGCGGTGTGGGTGAAGGAGGACTGTGCGGGTTTTCACGGGAGCCAGGGTATCCAGGGAAGAGGAGAGACGTGAGTGAGTGAGGTGAAATCATTTGTAATACCAGAAGAGTTGTCCATGTGGATGTTGAAGTCTCCTAGAAGGATGACAGGAGGGGACATGGCACACACAGAGGTTAATAATGCTGACATTTCAGTGAGAAAGAGGGCAGAGGGCTTTGGGGGTCTGTAGATGGTGATAATGATGATGGGTGTGGAGCCTGTGAGTTGTATGGCTAAGCATTCAAAGGTGGAATGAGGGGGGACGGTGACTGTACAGATTTTAATGCTGTCACGATAGAGTACAGCGAGACCCCCCCCCCCTCCCTGATGCACGGGGTTTGCTGGTGTAATTAAAGCCAGGTGGGACAGCTTCATTGAGCTGGGAGAAATCGTTTGGCTGTTGCCAGGTCTCAGTGAGGCATAGGAAGTCCAGTTTGTTATCCATAATAAATTCATTAATCAGCAAACCCTTGCTAGTGAGGGATCTAATGTTAAAAGAGCCAGTTTTAAACAGACAAGTGGTGCATAGATGGCTGCTTTGTGCAGGGGGGACAACACACTGTGATTGACAGGACGGGTGGCAGTGCGAGGGGGGCGGGGCTCAGTGGACCAGGAGGAGGGAATGCTTGTGGGTTGTTGTTGTTGTTGTTGTAGTGCTTGGTGGACTGAAAGTTCCGTCTTGATCCACGATGCACGTATCTGGGTCGTTTGAGGATGTCCCGATGTGGAAGCAGAGCTGGAGGGATCGTGTAGTGGGATCGGAGAGACAGCAGCTCCGTTGCAGAGTATTTCAGCGGCAAGGTGGCGCTTGTGACGGTGAAACACAGAGCGATCCAGATGAGGAGTTTGATGCCCAACATGATGAAGTGGAGAGTTGTAAAACACTATAATCCAACAGTTTTGTAATCCAGATGATGATGATGAGGCTACGAAGCCAACCAGGTAGAGGTGGAGCGGTTGAGAGTGTTGGCTGTAGCCGTAGCACTGCAGGCTACACCCGGGCGAGGAGACCAAAACACGCCACTGAGACGTGCAGCCGGTTAGCAGGTTAGCTGGTTAGCCAGTGGGCGAGACCACACTGTGCTGTGAACCACAGGAATCACTTGGAACCCAGGAAAGCAGGCAGGATAGGCAGCAGACAGCCCCGACCAGGTGTTGTGCCAGATCAGGGAATCCAGCCATAGTAAGCACAGAGGAGACCCGACAGTCCCACACAAGTGAGCCCCTTACCGGCGAAATTAGCTCCAGGCTACCGGGTGTAAGGTAAAACACAGTAGCGCCAAACACACATGAACAACCAAACTCTTGCACTACTTCTGCCAAGAAGCAGACAGTCTAATCACTATGCAGCAGACAGGTTGAAGCAAAAACAATCAAATAAACAAACAAATCACTGAGGAGGCGCGGCAGCAGCTTGCCAGCGGTCCCTCTCTATCTATCTCTATCTATGATGACGATACCCTGGGTATGATGGAGATACCCTGGGTACGATGAAGATACCCTGGGTACGATGACGATACCCTGGGTACGATGGCGATACCCTGGGTACGATGAAGATACCCTGGGTACGATGAACATACCTTGGGGATGATGGAGATACCCTGGGTACGATGAAGATACCCTGGTATGATGAAGATACCCTGGGTACGATGACGATACCTTGGGTATGATGAGATACCCTGGTATGATGAAGATACCCTGGGTACGATGAAGATACCTTGGGTATGATGAGATACCCTGGTATGATGAAGATACCCTGGAGATGATGAACATACCTTGGGTATGATGAAGATACCCTTGTATGATGAGGATACCCTGGTATGATGAAGATACCCTGGGTACGATGGAGATACCCTGGTATGATGAGATACCCTGGTACGATGAAGATACCCTGGCTACGATGGAGATACCCTGGCTACGATGGAGATACCCTGGGTATGATGGAGATACCCTGGGTACGATGGAGATACCCTGGGTACGATACCCTGGGTATGATGGAGATACCCTGGGTATGATGGAGATACCCTGGGTACGATGGAGATACCCTGGTATGATGAGATACCCTGGTATGATGAGATACCCTGGTATGATGAAGATACCCTGGAGATGATGAACATACCTTGGGTATGATGAGGATACCCTTGTATGATGAGGATACCCTGGTATGATGAAGATACCCTGGGTACGATGGAGATACCCTGGTATGATGAGATACCCTGGTACGATGAAGATACCCTGGGTATGATGGAGATACCCTGGGTACGATGGAGATACCCTGGGTACGATACCCTGGGTATGATGGAGATACCCTGGGTATGATGGAGATACCCTGGGTACGATGGAGATACCCTGGTATGAAGAAGATACCCTGGGTACGATGAAGATACCCTGGGTACGATGAGGGTACGATGAAGATACCCTGGGTATGATGAAGATACCCTGGGTACGATGAAGATACCCTGGGTACGATGGAGATACCCTGGGTATGATGGAGATACCCTGGGTATGATGAACATACCTTGGGGATGATGGAGATACCCTGGGTATGATGAAGATACCCTGGGTACGATGAAGATACCGTGGGTACGATGAAGATACCCTGGGTATGATGAAGATACCCTGGAGATGATGAACATACCTTGGGTATGATGAGATACCCTGGTACGATGAAGATACCCTGGGTACGATGAAGATACCCTGGGTATGATGAAGATACCCTGGAGATGATGAACATACCATGGGTATGATGAAGATACCCTGGGTATGATGAAGATACCCTGAGTATGATGGAGATACCCTGGGTACGATGGAGATACCCTGGTATGATGAAGATACCCTGGTATGATGAAGATACCCTGGTATGATGAAGATACCCTGGGTACGATGAAGATACCTTGGGTATGATGAGATACCCTGGTATGATGAAGATACCTTGGAGATGATGAACATACCTTGGGTATGATGAAGATACCCTGGTATGATGAGGATACCCTGGTATGATGAAGATACCCTGGGTACGATGAAGAGACCTTGGGTATGATGAGATACCCTGGGTACGATGAAGATACCCTGGGTATGATGGAGATATCCTGGGTACGATGGAGATACCCTGGTATGATGAAGATACCGTGGGTACGATGAAGATACCCTGGGTATGATGAAGATATCCTGGGTACGATGAAGATACCCTGGTATGATGGAGATACCCTGGTACGATGAGGATACCCTGGGTATGATGAAGATACCCTGGGTACGATGAAGATACCCTGGGTACGATGAAGATACCCTGGGTACGATGAAGATACCCTGGTATGATGAAGATACCCTGGTATGATGAAGATACCTTGGGTATGATGAACTCGCTTCTTAGTACAGACCTGAGGTCAGGTTTGAATGTAATCTTTTTGTGTTGATTGTATATATAATAATAATAATAATAATAATAATCTCATCTGCAGAATCGAAGTCGGTTTGTAAACTCGGCCGTTCAGCATCGACTTCAGGAGTTCCTTCACCAGGTGGAACGCCACAACGTCACCTGTATGAGCCGCATCATCATCATCCTGCCCTCAGCCAGGTACCACACCTGTAAAACACCCGTCTGTTTACCTGTCTGTCTACCTGTCTGTAAAACACCTGTCTGTTTGTCTGTCCGTCCAACTTTCTGTAAAACACCCGTCTGTTTACCTGTCTGTCTACCTGTCTGTAAAACACCTGTCTGTCTACCTGTCTCTGTCTGTCCTACTTGTCTGTTCATTTAGATCATTTTGTAAATCAGACGACAAACAGCAGTTTTATTTTAAATAGAAAAATAAATATATATGTATAAATATAAAGTATAATACATATATACTTTATATTTTAAACAGGAGACAACTTCACTGAACAACAGAACGTAAAACATTTAACAGACGACAGAAGATCAATACACCAGCTGACTCACATCTGACCTGTTAACCAGTTAACTTGTTAACCAGTAAACAAGTTAACATGTAAACCTGAAAACACGTTAACCTGTAAACACGTTAACCAGTTTACAGGTTAACACGTTAACCTGTAAACACGTTAGCCTGTAAACACGTTAACCTGCTAACACGTTAACAAGTTAACCTGCACACACGTTAACCTGCAAACATGTTAACCTGCAAACATGTTAACCTGCAAACATGTTAACCTGCAAACACGTTAACCAGTTAACACGCTAACCAGTTAACACGTTAACCTGTAAACACGTTAACCTGTTAACACGTTAACCTGCAAACACGTTAACCTGTTAACACGCTAACCGGTTAACACGTTAACCAGTTAACACGTTAACCTGTAAACACGTTAACCTTCTAACCTGTAAATACGTTAACCAACTAACCGGTAAACAAAGAGTTTTCTTGACTTTGTTTCATAATCATTTCATGTGTAAAATATTTGGTGTTTAAATTAAAGTTTTTTGTATTGTGTCTCAATATGAACCATAAACGTTAAACATTAAAATTAATCTGTAGACATTAAAGTGAAGTAATACTTTGATACTGATACTAACAGAGTTTCATTATTGGTAGTATTGTTAAACTAACTTTATACTAACATTAAACTAACATTAAACTAACATTAAACTAACCCTGATCTGACAACACCGAAGCACTTTAATAGATTCAATTTCATTCAACTTTGATTTTTTTACAATTATTTACACAAATAAAAAATGTAATCTCACCTAACCCTACCCTTTCCTCAACCCCTAACCCTAACTCTTTCCTCAACCCCTAACCCTAACCACTAACCCCTAACCCTAACCCTTTCCTCAACCCCTAACCACTAACCCTAACCCTACCCTTACCTCAACCCCTAACCCACTAACCCTAACCCTAACCCTAACCACTGACCCCTAACCCTAACCACTAACCCTAACCCCCTAACCCTAACCCCTATCTCACCTAACCCTAATATAACCTAACCTTAACCCTAACTCCGCCCAGCCATCAGCATCTAGCCCCGCCCCTCTACTGTAGCCCCGCCCCTATTTTTGAAGCACTTCTGTGTTGTTCTCATTTTTAAATAAAAAACAGACGTTTGTTCGAACGTCTTGGTTCATAACGATGATGATGATGATGATGATGATGATGATGTATATTCACATAACATCTGTACCTTTGTGTGTTCCTGTTGGCTGATTCTGAGTCTCTGACAATAAAATATCTGATTTCACCAGATTCAGAAACGCGATGTAGTTTCTGCCGCCGGGCATCATTCTGTCTCTCAGTCAGAACAATAACTAAAGACGGACTTCGATGACATCAGGAAGTTCTGTAGCTCAGTAAACTCCAACTTTATACAACAGTAAATATACTATAAAGACCCAACGTCCCCCTAGAGCCAGACCTTAAAGTGGGCCAGAACCATCCGGAGCAACTCCCTGGAACCTTCCATTAATAAGTAGGCCTAAATAAATCTGACTGTCAGTTTCATTCAGAACAACGTGAAGAGACTTCATCTTCATGAGCTGCAGCCAAGCGTTCCTTCAGCTGATGCCCTCAGATACTCACTCAACACACCACAGAGACACTTCCTCCCACATCCAGGGTTAGGGTTACCACCACGACACCTGATCTCACTGGGAATCCCCACTGGAAGTCAGACGAGGAGAGACACGAGAGACGAGACACGACAACATTATCTGTCTCTGATTAGAGACGGCTACTGTAGCAGGACCACTTGTGGGACTTGTTCTTCAGGCTGGGATGGGCTGATAACAAGTTGCTGGGTTCTGGATGTTTCTCAGAGTCGAGGTGCCAGTTTCAGCTCTGTACTTCTTCCAGCATAATGTGGTCGCGTAGAGGTGGAACAGAGGCAGCCATAGAGAGGAGGTGTGAGGGTCGACCGGTTATTAACACATTCTCTAACAAGACCTCGTCATTAATACTAAAGAATGTAATCTGGAACGGCTGGAGGATGCCGGTAAGAGCGGGTAAGGGTGGAGTTCAGTGGGATGATGGGGGTCGAGGGGAGGGATGAAAAAGGAAGGAGGATACCGGGAGGTGAACGGTGGTTACCAGCTGGTGAACGGTGGTTACCAGCTGGTGAACGGTGGTTACGAAGGTTGGGGGGTGAACGGTAGCCGAAGGTTGGTCGGGGTTGTATGCAGTGGGATGGTGGAGGTCAGAGAGGGGTTTGAAAGGGGATCAAGGGGAGGGATGAAAAGGGGGTCGATAACGTCGGGATGAACGAGACCGAATGGGTCTTGATGTGGCTGGAGCTTCTGGATCATGAGGGGGTCAAGACTTAGAGTGACGCCTCTGTGAGCTTCGTGTTTCATCATCCCCCGGAGAGACCTTATAGGACTAGGCGAGCGTGGGCTCAGAACACGGTTGGAGTCGATGTGAGACGGTGGCTGAAAACAGAGGGACCGGTGTCAGACGAGGATCAGAGTCTACTGCCAGGGATCTGAGAAACGGGGGGGAAGGGGGGGTGGAGGAGTCAACGGTAGAGTTTAGTAGCCCGGATGATGGCGTAGATGATGACCAGGTGTTGGACTGAGATCAAGGTCAGTCAAACTTCGTGAGGTCTCGTAACTGTGAGGACAGAACCAACCCGGGTCGTTGAAACTGTTGCAGACCATACTGCTGTCTCGGTAAAGGAGGGGCCTTCCCCACTGTCACACCCTGGGGTGTCAGAGCGAGGAATGGCAGCGGCATGTGGACTGATGGGGCGGTGGTTCGGTTCTGATGGGGGGTGCAGCAGAATGGAGCCTTGGAAACACGTAGGGCGCATGTGCATGTTGGGCGAAAGGGCAGAGTAACAGGGCAGTGGGCCCTGCACGAGCTGCCTCAAATATTGAATACTCGTTGATTAATTGATTGGTTGGTTGGTGGATGGATGGATGGTTGGTTGGTTGGTTGGTTGATTGGTTAGTTTGTTGATTGGTTGGTTGTTGGTTGATTGGTTGTTGGTCGATTGGTTGGTTAATTGATTGGATGGTTGGTTGGATGGTTGGTTGGTTGGTTGGTTGGTTGATTGATTGGATGGTTGGTTGGTTGATTGATTGATTGGTTGGTTGATTGGTTGGTTGATTGGTAGGTTGGATGGTTGGTTGGTTGGTTTGTAGGTTGATTGATTGATTGGTTGGCTGATTGGTTGGTTGGTTGGTTGACTGGTTGGTTGGTTGGTTGATTGGTTGGTTGGTTGGTTGGATGACTGGTTGGTTGTTGGTTAATTGATTGATTGATTGATTGGTTGGTTGGTTGGTTGGTTGGTTGTTGGTTGATTGATTGATTGATTGATTGGTGGGTGGGTGGGTGGTTGGTTGGTTGGTGGTTGGTTGGTTGTTGGTTGATTGATTGATTGATTGATTGATTGATTGATTGATTGATTGATTGATTTGTTTCCAGATGCCCTGGCTCTGTGGAGATGCCACCATGATGGAGATGATCGAGAAGAAAAGAGTTTTGTGTCGAGAGATTAAAGCTCGTCAGCGTCCTGAGAAGAATCTGTTCAAACAGGACAGCATGCCCATCCTGCCGAGCTGGAGGAGGAAGCAGCCGCCGCCGTACTCTGCCCCACCCACGGCCACCGCCGCCGGACAGACCCCCGCCACGGTGTTCTGGGACACCGCTATTTGAGATGCAACTACGACAGAGACACAACAACAGAAACAATGACTGTTTACATGTTTACAGGCACAACATATTCACCCTGTTGGAGTTTAATCTGACAGTCGAGTAGCAGAACACTGTAAAAACTATCGTGTGTGAAAACACGACCTGAATCTGTTAAAAACAACAACAACATGTTTTTTATATTTAAATAATAATAATCTGTGAGGCTCGTCTGTCAGTGGGGGGCGGGGGGGATGTTTTTATATTCAAAGAAAGTTTTTATTATGATGAAAAAGCAACTATTTTAAAATGAGAATATTTTGGCACGTTGTTGGTTGGTTTGGTCCCATCCCAGTCTGGATTAACTCCAGTTTAACTTCAGTTTAACTCCAGTTTAACTCCAGTTTAACTCTAGTTTAACACCAGTTTAACTCCAGTTTAACTCCAGTTTAACTCCAGTTTAACTCCAGTTTAACTCCAGTTTAACTCCAGTTTAACTCTAGTTTAACTCCAGTTTAACTTCAGTTTAACTCCAGTTCATCTGAAGGTCACCTGAAGGTCACCTGAAGGTCAGGGGATGATGAGTGACTGTGGAGGGAAATGAACGCCATGTATCGACTTGTTGTTGGAAGTGAACGAGCTGACTGATTTAAGATGTCATATCAATGGTAACGTGAGACTGAAGCAAAGCATTCTGGGATACGACGGTGATGCCTGTGTATGTAAATGAGCCTGAAGCCACGGAGAGATTAAATGTTTAAATATGCACAAACACACCTCAGAGTTAAACTGAGTTCAACTGATGATTCATTTATTATTACTTTGTTTTATTAAATCTGAGATCATATAACCCAGTAACCCAGTAAATTATACATTATATAACCCTAACGTTAAATTATAGATTATATAACCCTAACGTTAAATTATAGATTATATAACCGCAACGTTAAATTAAAGATTATATAACTTTGACGTTAAATTATAGATTATATAACCCCGACGTTAAATTATAGATTATATAACTCTGACATTAAATTATAGATTATATAACCCTGCAATTAATTATAGATTATATAACCCCGACGTTAAATTATAGATTATATAACGCTGACGTTAAATTGTGGATTATATAACCCTAACGTTAAATTGTAGATTATATAACCCTAACATTAAATTATAGATTATATAACCCTAACGTTAAATTATAGATTATATAACCCTGACATTAAATTATAGATTATATAACCCTAACGTTAAATTATAGATTATATAACCCAATGTTAAATCTCTATATTATATAACCCTAACATTAAATTATAGATTATATAACCTGATGTTAAATTATAGATTACATAACCCTAACATTAAATTATAGATTATATAACCCAATGTTAAATTATAGATTATATAACCCTGACGTTAAATTATAGATTATATAACCCTAACGTTAAATTATAGATTATATAACCTAACGTTAAATTGTAGATTATATAACCCGATGTCAAATTATAGATTATATAACCCGATGTTAAATTATAGATTATATAACCCGATGTTAAATTGTGGATTATATAACCCTAACGTTAAATTGTAGATTATATAACCCTGACGTTAAATTGTGGATTATATAACCCTAACGTTAAATTGTAGATTATATAACCCTGACGTTAAATTGTGGATTATATAACCCTAATGTTAAATTATAGATTATTTAACTCTGACGTTAAATTATAGATTATATAACCCTAACGTTAAATTATAGATTATATAACCCAATGTTAAATTATAGATTATATAAACCTAATGTTAAATTATAGATTATTTAACTCTGACGTTAAATTATAGATTATATAACCCTAACGTTAAATTATAGATTATATAACCCAATGTTAAATTATAGATTATATAAACCTAAAGTTAAATTATAGATTATATGACCCGATGTTAAATTATAGATTATATAACCTAATGTTAAATTATAGATTATATAACCTAACGTTAAATTGTAGATTATATAACCCGATGTCAAATTATAGATTATATAACCCGATGTTAAATTATAGATTATATAACCCTGACTTTAAATTATAGATTATATAACCCGATGTTAAATTATAGATTATATAACCCTAACGTTAAATTGTAGATTATATAACCGATGTTAAATTATAGATTATATAACCCTAACGTTAAATTGTAGATTATATAACCCTGACGTTAAATTATAGATTATATAACCTGATGTTAAATTGTAGATTATATAACCCTGACGTTAAATTATAGACTATATAACCTGATGTTAAATTATAGATTACATAATCTAACGTTAAATTGTAGATTATATAACCCTGACGTTAAATTATAGATTATATAACCTGATGTTAAATTGTAGATTATATAACCCTGACGTTAAATTATAGATTATATAACCCGATGTTAAATTATAGATTATATAACCCGATGTTAAATTATAGATTATATAACATGATGTTAAATTATAGATTATATAACATGATGTTAAATTATAGATTATATAACCCGATGTTAAATTATAGATTATATAACCCGATGTTAAATTATAGATTATATAACATGATGTTAAATTATAGATTATATAACCCGATGTTAAATTATAGATTACATAACCCTAACGTTAAATTGTAGATTATATAACCCTGACGTTAAATTATAGATTATATAACCCGATGTTAAATTATAGATTATATAACCCGATGTTAAATTATAGATTATATAACATGATGTTAAATTATAGATTATATAACATGATGTTAAATTATAGATTATATAACCCGATGTTAAATTATAGATTATATAACCCGATGTTAAATTATAGATTATATAACATGATGTTAAATTATAGATTATATAACCCGATGTTAAATTATAGATTATATAACCCGATGTTAAATTATAGATTATATAACATGATGTTAAATTATAGATTATATAACATGATGTTAAATTATAGATTATATAACATGATGTTAAATTATAGATTATACAACCCGATGTTAAATTATAGATTATATAACCCGATGTTAAATTATAGATTATATAACATGATGTTAAATTATAGATTATATAACCCGATGTTAAATTATAGATTATATAACATGATGTTAAATTATAGACTATATAACCCAATGTTAAATTATAGATTACATAATCTAACGTTAAATTGTAGATTATATAACCCTGACGTTAAATTATAGATTATATAACCTGATGTTAAATTGTAGATTACATAACCCTAACGTTAAATTGTAGATTATATAACCCTGACGTTAAATTATAGATTATATAACCCGATGTTAAATTATAGATTATATAACCCTGACGTTAAATTATAGATTATATAACGCGATGTTAAATTATAGATTATATAACCCTGAAGTTAAATTATAGATTACATAACCCTAACGTTAAATTGTAGATTATATAACCGTGACGTTAAATTATAGATTATATAACCCGATGTTAAATTATAGATTATATAACCCTGATGTTAAATTATAGATTATATAACCCTGACGTTAAATTATAGATTATATAACCCTGAAGTTAAATTATAGATTATATAACCCGATGTTAAATTATAGATTATATAACCCTGAAGTTAAATTATAGATTACATAACCCTAACGTTAAATTGTAGATTATATAACCCTGACGTTAAATTATAGATTATATAACCCGATGTTAAATTATAGATTATATAACCCGATGTTAAATTATAGATTATATAACCCTGAAGTTAAATTATAGATTATATAACCCGATGTTAAATTATAGATTATATAACCCTGAAGTTAAATTATAGATTATATAACCCGATGTTAAATTATAGATTATATAACCCGATGTTAAATTATAGATTATATAACCCTGAAGTTAAATTATAGATTATATAACCCGATGTTAAATTATAGATTATATAACCCGATGTTAAATTATAGATTATATAACCCGATGTTAAATTATAGATTATATAACCCTAACGTACCCGTAACCTGACCCAGCCTCCTTCCATAGGTCCTGAATAACGTCCCGTGGAGGTAAACCGGAAGGGGCGGGACTTCGCCTCTCTATACTTCCTGTGAAGCTCTTCAGAATAACACTTCCCTGATACAGCAGTAAAACACGCTGTGGTGCTTCCGGTCTCTGACTCTGTATCTGCTCATAAGACTTTTACTTTGAAAGGTCGGTACTTGGCAGTGAACCGGATGTAATCAGAGCGCCATGTTGGAGTCAAAGATCTAACTGTTTGTGTTTCTGAGACTTTGTCCCTCAGTGAGACTCGCAGCCGACCCGGGACCGGAGCAGTAGATCCTCCGGTAGCCCGGTGTACCGTCCGGCCGCCTGATGGAGCGCGGCGGCGCGGCGGTGTTTGTGCGTCAGACGGAGCTGATCATGGAGGCGGCGGTGGAGTCCGCGGTGTCTGAGCTCCACCGGGACACGGACAGTCCGGAGAGACGGGTGAGGACACACGGTGCCCGTTAATATCAATACTAACACAAACAGATCAATATCAGAGTCAATATATTGATCTAGAGTTGATCTGAAAGCTCAGAGAGATTCAGAGGGAAATCCTCCGTCACTTCCTGCTTTGCTGGAGAGTTAGAATCACGCGAGACAACAGAAACGTGACTTAGAATGACGTCATGTCGTCAGTCAGATAAAGATGAGACTTTATGCCTAATGCACCTCTTGGTCTAATATTAATAAATAATACTTTAATAACAGCGTGTAGTTTAACCCTATGACTTCCTGTTGTAGCGTGTAGTTTAACCCTATGACTTCCTGTTGTAGCATGTAGTTTAACCCTTTGACTTCCTGTTGTAGCGTGTAGTTTAACCCTTTGACTTCCTGTTGTAGCGTGTAGTTTAACCCTTTGACTTCCTGTTGTAGCGTGTAGTTTAACCCTATGACTTCCTGTTGTAGCGTGTAGTTTAACCCTATGACTTCCTGTTGTAGCGTGTAGTTTAACCCTTTGACTTCCTGTTGTAGCGTGTAGTTTAACCCTATGACTTCCTGTTGTAGCATGTAGTTTAACCCTTTGACTTCCTGTTGTAGCGTGTAGTTTAACCCTTTGACTTCCTGTTGTAGCGTGTAGTTTAACCCTATGACTTCCTGTTGTAGCGTGTAGTTTAACCCCTATGACTTCCTGTTGTAGCGTGTAGTTTAACCCCTATGACTTCCTGTTGTAGCGTGTAGTTTAACCCTTTGACTTCCTGTTGTAGCGTGTAGTTTAACCCCTATGACTTCCTGTTGTAGCGTGTAGTTTAACCCTTTGACTTCCTGTTGTAGCGTGTAGTTTAACCCCTATGACTTCCTGTTGTAGCGTGTAGTTTAACCCCTATGACTTCCTGTTGTAGCGTGTAGTTTAACCCTATGACTTCCTGTTGTAGCGTGTAGTTTAACCCTATGACTTCCTGTTGTAGCATGTAGTTTAACCCTATGACTTCCTGTTGTAGCGTGTAGTTTAACCCTATGACTTCCTGTTGTAGCATGTAGTTTAACCCTATGACTTCCTGTTGTAGCGTGTAGTTTAACCCTATGACTTCCTGTTGTAGCGTGTAGTTTAACCCTATGACTTCCTGTTGTAGCGTGTAGTTTAACCCTATGACTTCCTGTTGTAGCATGTAGTTTAACCCTTTGACTTCCTGTTGTAGCGTGTAGTTTAACCCTATGACTTCCTGTTGTAGCGTGTAGTTTAACCCTATGACTTCCTGTTGTAGCGTGTAGTTTAACCCTATGACTTCCTGTTGTAGCATGTAGTTTAACCCTATGACTTCCTGTTGTAGCGTGTAGTTTAACCCTATGACTTCCTGTTGTAGCATGTAGTTTAACCCTTTGACTTCCTGTTGTAGCGTGTAGTTTAACCCTTTGACTTCCTGTTGTAGCGTGTAGTTTAACCCTATGACTTCCTGTTGTAGCATGTAGTTTAACCCTATGACTTCCTGTTGTAGCGTGTAGTTTAACCCCTATGACTTCCTGTTGTAGCGTGTAGTTTAACCCTTTGACTTCCTGTTGTAGCGTGTAGTTTAACCCTATGACTTCCTGTTGTAGCGTGTAGTTTAACCCCTATGACTTCCTGTTGTTGTTTCAGGCTCAGCTGACCGCCGTTCTGCGCCTGATGACCAGAGAGGCGGTCCGTAAGATCCACAGCGTCTTCAGAGAGCTCTACGTGAGCTTAGTGACGGAAAATGAAGCTCTGAAGGACAAAGTGGGACATCTGGAGTCGGGGCTGAGGTCAAAGGTCGAGAAGACACAGACGGTTTATAAGGTCAAACCATCAGGTGAGTCAGTTTAACTCTTAATGTATAAAATAATATCGAATCACATTCTGGGAAATGTAGGACGCACAACTTCCTGAAGACTTCAAAATAAAGGTGGAAAGACTTAAGTTAAAAGGAAAGTCTGACGTATTTCCTGTTTGACGTGCTGACTCTTCCAGATGGACCCGCCCTGTCGCTGGACATCAGCCAACCAGCTGCCGGTCCTGCGGCCCTCGCCATGGCCATCCTCAACTCCGCCAAATCCAGACGCAGCGCCGGCAGCGCCCCTCTGGTGCCTCTGGTCATCATCAGCCAGCCGCTCCCCGGACCAATCACAGGCAAGAGCAGCCCCGCCCCCCCGGTACCGCCGGAGAAACCAGATCAAACCACTGATAACGCCACAGCTGACCTTCTGACCGACCTTCAGACTGACCTTCACATCGACCTTCAGACTGAGGAGGGATTGGAAGTGAACCAGATCTTCAGGGATCCTGATGAATCATTTGGAGACGTGACATCACTTCCTGTGGCTAACGATCAGCCAAGCAGCGAGGACATGCCGTCACCTGAAGACGAACACGCTCTTCCTGTCGTAAGTGTGTGTTTCGGCCTCAACTGGCTCCTTTCGACGCAAAGGAGCAGCATCTCTACTCCGAGTCCCTCACGGAGGACTGAGCTTCTCACCCTATCTCTAAGGGAGACGCCAGCCACCCTCCTGAGGAAACCCATTTCAGCCGCTTCTACCCGCGACCGGAGACTGACCGGTAGATCTAGTTCTCTGGGTCCTGACCCAGTCCTCATGACCAGAGGAGAGAGTAGGAACGGAGACTGACCGGTAGATCTAGTTCTTTAGGTCCTGACCCAGCCCTCATGACCAGAGGAGAGAGTAGGAACAGAGACTGACCGGTAGATCTAGTTCTCTGGGTCCTGACCCAGTCCTCATGACCAGAGGAGAGAGTAGGAACGGAGACTGACCGGTAGATCTAGTTCTTTAGGTCCTGACCCAGCCCTCATGACCAGAGGAGAGAGTAGGAACAGAGACTGACCGGTAGATCTAGTTCTCTGGGTCCTGACCCAGTCCTCATGACCAGAGGAGAGAGTAGGAACGGAGACTGACCGGTAGATCTAGTTCTTTAGGTCCTGACCCAGCCCTCATGACCAGAGGAGAGAGTAGGAACAGAGACTGACCGGTAGATCTAGTTCTCTGGGTCCTGACCCAGTCCTCATGACCAGAGGAGAGAGTAGGAACAGAGACTGACCGGTAGATCTAGTTCTCTGGGTCCTGACCCAGTCCTCATGACCAGAGGAGAGAGTAGGAACAGAGACTGACCGGTAGATCTAGTTCTTTAGGTCCTGACCCAGCCCTCATGACCAGAGGAGAGAGTAGGAACAGAGACTGACCGGTAGATCTAGTTCTCTGGGTCCTGACCCAGTCCTCATGACCAGAGGAGAGAGTAGGAACAGAGACTGACCGGTAGATCAGTCTTCCACCGGAAGAGTTCGACTTACTGCCGAGGACCTGAACACAGCTCTCGCTTTGGGCATACAAAGATTGGATGGCCCTGAGAAGTGCTCCCCTCACCCAATACTCCCGCAGCACCCCCCACAGTATCTCCCGGGGGACCCGGTCATACGCCTTCTCCAAGTCCACAAAACACATGTAGACTGGATAGGCATACTCCCGGGCCCCCTCCAGGATCCCTGCGAGAGTAAAGAGCTGGGGTCTCATTTATAAAACAGTGCGTAGGATCCATACTAAAAATGTACGTGCGCACAAAAGCCGAAAATGGCGTACGCCAAAAAAACATCAGATTTATAAACCGTGCGTACGCACACCTGCACGCAATGTATAAATCACACTCCACCTGGAAATGTGCGCACGTGGATCCGCCTCATATTCCTCCCTCTACACGCCCACATTCAACCATAAACGGTCCATGCAAAACACCTCATGAATGTTTCTGCATGTGAATGAGTCTGTTTGATCTTTACGGTAAATCACGGCAAGTACCGAGAGGAAGACCGAGAAAAGGAGTTTTTGTGACACAGATGGAGGTGCTTGTAGGTGAGGAGGTCTCTGAATGCTCGTTCCCTCTTAATTCTGTTATACACGTCATTTAGTCCTCAGTGCCGGTATATCCACCAGCACCATGCAGCATGCTACCAGTGTCACTGCAGTGGTTATTTGTACAGAAATAACATTCATCAATTCACAACTTGCCAAAATGATCAAGACAATCAGTAAAATCCACCACGCTGGATATCATTAGAAAAAAGAAGTTTAACAGGTGAACACTATTTATATATTTATTTGAGTTGTTATGGTGAACTTGTCCTGCATTATGATTAGGACTGATAATGACAATGACGATATGGAGAGTAACGATTGTGTGACAGCTGTCACTGGCTTCATTTACACACTTCGTTCATTTACACAATCCATACTGGTGAAGATGTGCCGGGTGGAGGTGACTGGTGAAGATGTGCTGGGTGGAGGTGAATGGTGAAGATGTGCTGGGTGGAGGTGAATGGTGAAGATGTGCCGGGTGAATGGTGAAAATGTGCTGGGTGGAGGTGAATGGTGAAGATGTGCCGGGTGGAGGTGACTAGTGAAGATGTGCTGGGTGGAGGTGAATGGTAAAGATGTGCCGGGTGAATGGTGAAGATGTGCTGGGTGGAGGTGAATGGTGAAGATGTGCCGGGTGGAGGTGACTAGTGAAGATGTGCTGGGTGGAGGTGAATGGTGAAGATGTGCTGGGTGGAGGTGAATGGTGAAGATGTGCTGGGTGGAGGTGACTGGTGAAGTTGTGCTGGGTGGAGGTGAATGGTGAAGATGTGCTGGGTGGAGGTGACTGGTGAAGATGTGCCGGGTGAATGGTGAAGATGTGCTGGGTGGAGGTGAATGGTGAAGATGTGCCGGGTGGAGGTGAATGGTGAAGATGTGCCGGGTGGAGGTGAATGGTGAAGATGTGCTGGGTGGAGGTGAATGGTGGAGATGTGCTGGGTGGAGGTGAATGGTGAAGATGTGCCGGGTGGAGGTGAATGGTGAAGATGTGCCGGGTGGAGGTGAATGGTGAAGATGTGCTGGGTGGAGGTGAATGGTGAAGATGTGCCGGGTGGAGGTGAATGGTGAAGATGTGCTGGGTGGAGGTGAATGGTGAAGATGTGCCGGGTGGAGGTGAATGGTGAAGATGTGCTGGGTGGAGGTGAATGGTGGAGATGTGCTGGGTGGAGGTGACTGGAGGAGGCAGAGTGGCGCACTGGAGACAGTCTGATAGTTGCATCAGATAGCCGTTTTCATTTTGTCTCTATTTATACTGTATCTGTCCCTATCTAATAAAACATAAATAAATTAATAAGTCACGTCATCACTGCAGCGATTTTACACAACAACTTTATGAAAACGAATATGGTACTTGGTGATATCTGCACACTATTAGAAGATCTTATTAAAGCTATTGGCGCTCCGTTCTGCCATTCTTTAATGCTATTTGATATAATCTTAGATTTCTACAACCGATGATGATGATTTCATCAGCTGCTTCACAGCTGATTGAGTGTCAGTAGTCCGGTCCTCTCCTCTGAGCTCCGGAGGTGGAGGACGTGATGGTGAGACAGCGCTGATGAGATATTGAGCTGAATTTGATTTGAGTTGCTGATATATTTTACATTTGTAAGGTGCTTGTAGAATAGGACAATAGGACACCCTCAATAGCACAAATAACACTGCTTTTAAATGTTTGTGATAAAGTGGACATAAGTATGAAGAGAAGTTAAATGTGTGAGAGGCATCATTAAACATATAATGACATTTAATGTCTACAGTCCGGCTTCAATTCACCACCTCACCGTCTGCGTCTCCAGTTTCCTCTACCTCGCTGTCTCCATAATGTGCGTATGCACGGGTCAAAGTTTCCGTAGCGGTGTGCACATTCTCCCGTCAAGTTTGTTTTTATAGATCACAACTATTGCGTGGGAAGTGGCGTACGCACATTTCAGGCCCCATTTTGTGCGTACGCAACGGTTATAAATGAGACCCCTGGTCCGTTGTTCCACGGACGGTACCGACTCTGCAATGTTCCTCTTCGATCCGAGGTTCGACTATCGGCCGAACCCTCCTTTCCAGCACCTTGGAGTAGACTTTACCAGGGAGGCTGAGTAGTGTGATACTCCTGTAATTGGCACACACTCTCTGGTCCCCCTTTTTGAAAAGGGGAACCACCACCCCGGTCTGCCACTCCTTAGGCACTGTCACCGACTTCCACGCGGTGTTGAAGAGACGTGTCATCCAAGACAGCCCCTCCCCACCCAGAGCCTTCAGCATTTCTGGGCGGATCTCATCAATCCCCGGGGCTTTGCCACTGTGGAGTTGTTTGACTACCTCAGTGACTTCCACCAGGGTAATTGATGATGGTCCCCCATCAGCTTCCAGCTCTGCCTCTACCATAGAGGGTGTATTGGTCGGATTCAGAAGTTCCTCAAAGTGCTCCTTCCACCGCCCAATTACCTCCTCAGTTGAGGTCAACAGTGTCCCATCCTTACTGTACACAGCTTTGATGGTTCCCCGTTTCCCCCTCCTAAGGTGCCGGATGGTTTTCCAGAAGCACTTTGGTGCCGACCGAAAGTCCTTCTCCATGGCTGCTCCGAACTCCTCCCACACCCGCTGCTTTGCCTCCGTCACGGCGGTGGCTGCTGCTCTTCGGGCCCGTCGGTACCCTGCAACTGCCTCCGGAGTCCTCCGGAAGGCCTCCTTCTTCAGTCGGACGGCTTCCCTGACCACCGGTGTCCACCACGGTGTTCAAGGATTGCCGTCCCTTGAGGCACCTAAGACCTTAAAACCACAGCTCACCGCCGCAGCTTCAGCAATGGAAGCTTTGAACATCGTCCACTCGGGTTCAATGCCCCCAACCTCCACAGGGATGCCAGAAAAGCTCCGCCGGAGGTGTGAGTTGAAGATCTCTCGGACAGGGGCCTCCTCCAGATGTTCCCAGTTCACCCTCACTACGCGTTTGGGCTTACCAGGTCTGTCCAGAGTCTTCCCCCACCCTCTGACCCAACTCACCACCAGATGGTGATCAGTTGACAGCTCCGCCCCTCTCTTCACCCGAGTGTCCAAAACATGCGGCCTCAGATCAGACGATACGATTTGAAATCGATCATGGACCTTCGGCCTAGGGTGCTCTGGTACCACGTACACTTATGAGCATCCTTATGTTGGAACATGGTGTTCGTTATGGACAGTCCATGACTAGCACAGGGTTTAGATCAGGGAGGTCGTTCCTCCCAATCACGCCACTCCAGGTGTCTCCATCGTTGCCCACGTGCGCGTTGAAGTCTCCCAGGAGAACTATGGAGTCCCCTACTGGAGCCCCATACAGGACTCCATTCAGGGTCTCCAAGAAGGCCGAATACTCCGAACTGCTGTTTGGTGCATACGCACAAACAACAGTCAGAGTTTTCCCCCCCATAACCCGAAGGCGTAGGGAGGCGACCCTCTCGTCCACCGGGGTAAAATCACTCAGCACTCAGCCGGGGATTTGTGAGTATCCCCACACCCGCCCGGCGCCACACGCCATGGGCAACTCCAGAGAAGAATAGAGTCCAACCCCTATCCGGGAGTACGGTTCCAGAACCGAGGCTGAGACCAATTTGCCATGGGAGACCCGACCAGGAGCACCAGGCTCAAGACAACACTACCCTCAGGGTCATAGGGACACACAAACCTCTCCACCACACATATATATATATATAGATCTATATCTATATATAGATCTATATATCTACTGTATATCTATAACAATAGAATCACATGTTTTCACTCATCATGTTTTCCAGGAAACAGAAATAAAGACAGAAGAGACGCTGACTGACGCTCCTCCAGGTGAGACCAACACTCACATTAAAGTCACAATAAATAGATTATTATTATTATTATTATTATAACAGTATTAATAATGTTATTATTATAATAATAATAATAATAATAATAATAGTAGTAGAAAGTCTTTAGTATGAAATACGGATGGACTTTAGATTTCTTTGCTGAAGATACCAGCTGATAAACTAATGATTAATAATAACAGATGAATCTGTATTGATCGGGTATTGATTTCCTGTGCAGCGATGAGTGAAGAGGAGCAGAAGGAGCTGGATAGGAAGAGGAGGAGGGAGCTGTACAAGGAGAAGAGGTTCTTCTGTGAGCTGTGTAATAAAGGCTTCCATCAGAACCACCAGCTGAGGAAACACGTGTCCTGCCACCTGAAGCCGTTCCCCTGCAGCTCCTGTGATAAAGGCTTCTACAAGTCCAAGAGTCTGCAGAAACACCTGCTGAGCCACCAGCTCAGGGACGCTCAGGACAGCGACCCCGACAAGCTGCTGCGCTGCGATAAGTGCGACAGGAAGTTCAGACTGCTGCGCCAGCTCCGAGTCCACCAGGCCTCTCACCGGCTGGAGAAAACGCCGCTCAAGTGCCACGTCTGCGACCGCGCCTTCACCTCGGCCGGCGCGCTGCGGTACCACGAGGTGTCGCATGCCCGGGTAAAGCCCTTCATGTGCGACGTCTGCGGGAAAAGCTTCACCAGGAAGAAGAGCCTCCGCGAGCACCAGACGGTCCACACCGGCGCCCGGCCGTACCCCTGCCCGACCTGCGGGAAGACCTTCTCCACCGCCAGCAACCTGCGCGTCCACAAGAGGTCGCACTCGGAGGAGCGGCCGTACAAGTGCTGCGAGTGCGAGAAGGCCTTCAAGTGTAAGATGGGTCTGCTGCAGCACCGCGTGGTCCACTCCGGAGAGAAACCCTTCATGTGTCAGACCTGCGGCCTCAGCTTCGGCCTCAAGTACAACTTCCAGAGACACCTGCGCCTCCACAACGGAGAGAAGCCCTTCAGGTACGTAAACAGACACCGTTCACACCTGTCACCTTTCTCCGGTGAGTCGCTGTGACGGCAGCGTTGACAGTCAGCTTCCTGTATCTGACGTCACATATAATCAAAATGAGTCAGGTGAGGTGCTGCGTCTCCGTCTCAACGTGTTCTTTGTTCCCGCCTCAGGTGTGATAAGTGTGGCGAGGGGTTCACGGGTACCTGGGCTCTGAAGACCCACATGCTGGTTCACGGCGTGGAGAAGCCGTTCATGTGCGACCTCTGTGGGAAGACGTTTTTCTACAACTGCCAGCTGCAGAAGCACCAGCAGCTGGTCCACAGCAACAAGGACCGGCAGAAGGTCGGCGCCGCAGCGGCGAGACGCAGGCCGACCGGCGCCAAACCCTACAGCTGTAAGATCTGTCTGAAGAGCTTCAGCAGCAACACCACGCTGAGGACGCACGAGAAGTGCCACGCTGAGAACAAAGAGTTCACCTGCGACACCTGCGAGAAGTCTTTCCACCTGCGCCACCTGTACCTGTACCACATGAGGCAACACAGCGGCGACCGGCCGTACGTCTGCGGTGTCTGCCAGAAGAGCTTCCTGCTGATGTCGCAGCTGAAGCAGCATGAGCTCCTGCACACCGGAGTCAAACCTCACAAGTGCGAACAGTGCGGCAAAGAGTTCAGGACGCCGCAGAACTACCACCGCCACCTGCTGGTGCACACGGGAGAGAAACCCTACGAGTGCGTCGTGTGCAGCAGGAAGTTCAGGCAGTCCAACCAGCTCAAGTCTCACATGCAGATCCACACCGGCGTGAAGCTGTACGCCTGCGAGCGCTGCGGCCACGGCTTCTCCGACTCGCGGCAGCTGAAGAAACACGGCTGTGGAGACGACTTCCAGAGCTGCGAGTCCGGCGGCAGACGCAGGAAGCAGAAGAACGCCTTCCCGTGGAGCGAGGGCTTCACGCACCAGTAACACCTGAAACATCTGCTTAACCTAGCTTAGCATAAAGACTGGAATACACCAACCAACATGTTTATATCTGCTTTATTTTACACTGTGTCCATCCGCCAGGACGCAGCACACATTAATATCCATCCTCTCATCTCACTGCGGTCCACACATAGAATAGTCCCACATGTTACTGTTCCTTCAACATCTTTAAAACTTTGATGATATAAATCTAGTTAGTAGTTTGTTACGCTGTGAGAGTGGAATATATATAAACTGGAAAAACAAAGTAGTTAACTTGTGTTTGGTGGATTATTTCTCTGTTGGTCCAATGCTAATGGTGATGCTAATGCTAATGGTCATTGTATTGTACATGTTGAAAGCCTCCCCGTCGTCCACGTTGACCCCTCCCCGTCGTCCACTTTGACCCCTCCCCGTCGTCCACGTTGACCCCTCCCCGTCGTCCACTTTGACCCCTCCCCGTCGTCCACGTTGACCCCTCCCCGTCGTCCACTTTGACCCCTCCCCGTCGTCCACGTTGACCCCTCCCCGTCGTCCACTTTGACCCCTCCCCGTCGTCCACGTTGACCCCTCCCCGTCGTCCACTTTGACCCCTCCCCGTCGTCCACTTTGACCCCTCCCCGTCGTCCACGTTGACCCCTCCCCGTCGTCCACTTTGACCCCTCCCCGTCGTCCACTTTGACCCCTCCCCGTCGTCCACTTTGACCCCTCCCCGTCGTCCACGTTGACCCCTCCCCGTCGTCCACTTTGACCCCTCCCCGTCGTCCACTTTGACCCCTCCCCGTCGTCCACGTTGACCCCTCCCCGTCGTCCACTTTGACCCCTCACCGTCGTCCACGTTGACCCCTCCCCGTCGTCCACTTTGACCCCTCACCGTCGTCCACTTTGACCCCTCCCCGTCGTCCACTTTGACCCCTCCCCGTCGTCCACTTTGACCCCTCCCCGTCGTCCACTGTCAAGAAGAAGAACCCAGTGGAAGAACCAGGAAGAACATCTATTCCTGGACTGAAGTAGACCAGTCAGAACCAGAACCAGAACCAGACTGATAGAATATGAAGCTAATTCTAACTAGCTCCAGAGGATGATAGAACCAGACAGAACCAGACAGAACCAGAACCAGACTGATGGAATATGAAGGTAACTCTAACCAGCTCCACAGGATGGCAGAACCAGACAGAACCAGAACCAGAACCAGAACCAGACTGATGGAATATGAAGGTAACTCTAACCAGCTCCACAGGATGGCAGAACCAGACAGAACCAGACAGAACCAGAACCAGACTGATGGAATATGAAGGTAACTCTAACCAGCTCCACAGGATGACAGAACCAGACAGAACCAGACAGAACCAGAACCAGACTGATGGAATATGAAGGTAACTCTAACCAGCTCCACAGGATGGCAGAACCAGACAGAACCAGACAGAACCAGAACCAGACTGATGGAATATGAAGGTAACTCTAACCAGCTCCACAGGATGGCAGTAATGTAACAAGCTGCCGTTAATCACCACAGAAGAAGAACACAGATTAGTGCGCAGGCGCAGTGAGTCACCCGTTGATTCCGCGGGTCTGTTAGCAGATCAGAGCTAAACCCTCTAAACCCTCTAAACCCTCTAAACCCTCTAAACCCAGAACCCGAACCCGAACCCGACCTCCGGGAGCAGCAGGTCTCATCAGGCTCCGCTAACATCAGTCTGCTGCGGGTCAAAGGTCAGCGCTGCTGTTAGCCTGAAGCTAACGTTAGCATCACCGGAAGTACCAGACGTTCATCAGATAAACAAGCTGCGGTGAGTAACGCGTTACTATCACTGCTACTGCTACTACTACTACTATCACTACTACTACTACTGCTACTACTACTACTATCACTGCTACTGCTACTACTACTACTACTACTACTATCACTACTACTGCTACTACTACTATCACTACTACTGCTACTACTACTACTATCACTACTACTACTACTGCTACTACTACTACTATCACTGCTACTGCTACTACTACTACTACTACTACTATCACTACTACTGCTACTACTACTACTATCACTACTACTACTACTACTACTACTACTACTATCACTACTACTGCTACTACTACTACTATCACTACTACTACTACTACTACTACTGCGGTGAGTAACGCGTTACTATCACTACTACTACTACTGCTACTACTACTACTATCACTACTACTGCTACTACTACTACTACTACTATCACTACTACTACTACTACTGCGGTGAGTAACGCGTTACTATCATTACTACTGTCACTACTACTACGGTGAGTAACGCGTTACTATCATCACTATTATCACTACTACTACTACTACTGCGGTGAGTAACGCGTTACTATCATTACTACTATCACTACTACTACTGCGGTGAGTAACGCGTTACTATCACTACTACTACTACTGCTACTACTACTACTATCACTACTACTGCTACTACTACTACTATCACTACTACTACTACTACTATCACTACTACTGCTACTACTACTACTATCACTACTACTACTACTACTACTACTATCACTACTACTGCTACTACTACTACTATCACTACTACTGCTACTACTACTACTATCACTACTACTACTACTACTACTACTACTGCGGTGAGTAACGCGTTACTATCACTACTACTACTACTGCTACTACTACTACTATCACTACTACTGCTACTACTACTACTATCACTACTACTGCTACTACTACTACTATCACTACTACTGCTACTACTACTACTACTACTACTACTATCACTACTACTGCTACTACTACTACTATCACTACTACTACTACTATCACTACTACTGCTACTATCACTACTACTGCTACTACTACTACTATCACTACTATCACTACTACTACTACTATCACTACTACTGCTACTACTACTACTATCACTACTACTACTACTACTATCACTACTACTGCTACTACTACTACTACTATCACTACTACTGCTACTACTACTACTATCACTACTACTACTACTACTATCACTACTACTGCTACTACTACTACTACTATCACTACTACTACTACTATCACTACTACTATCACTACTACTACTACTATCACTACTACTGCTACTACTACTACTATCACTACTACTACTACTACTATCACTACTACTGCTACTACTACTACTATCACTACTACTACTACTACTATCACTACTACTACTACTATCACTACTACTGCTACTACTACTACTATCACTACTACTACTACTACTACTACTACTACCACTACTACTACTACTATCACTACTACTGCTACTACTACTACTACTATCACTACTACTACTACTACTGCGGTGAGTAACGCGTTACTATCATTACTACTGTCACTACTACTACTACTACTACTACTACTACTGCGGTGAGTAACGCGTTACTATCATCACTACTACTACTATCGTCACTAGTACTACTAGTACTACTATGACTACTACTACTACTGTGACTACTATGACTACTGCGGTGAGTAACGCGTTATCACTACTACTATTACTACTACTATGACTACTACTACTATTACTATCACTACTACTATTACTATGACTACTAGTACTACTATTATCACTACTACTACTACTACTGTGACTACTATGACTACTACTACTATCATCACTACTACTACTACTATCATCACTACTACTACTATTATCACTACTACTATTACTACTACTACTAGTAATACTAGTATTACAGCCTCTATATCACTACAGCTAGTAAACAGCTAACCAGCTGCTGCTAAATCAGAGATTTCAAGAATAAAGTCGTAACTTTAGGAGAATAAAGTCGTAACTTTAGGAGAATAAAGTCGTAACTTTAGGAGAATAAAGTCGTAACTTTATGAGAATAAAGTCGTAACTTTAGGAGAATAAAGTCGTAACTTTAGGAGAATAAAGTCGTAACTTTATGAGAATAAAGTCGTAACTTTAGGAGAATAAAGTCGTAACTTTAGGAGAATAAAGTCGTAACTTTAGGAGAATAAAGTCGTAACTTTACGAGAATAAAGTCTTAACTTTAAAGTCGTAACTTTAGGAGAATAAAGTCGTAACTTTAGGAGAATAAAGTCGTAACTTTAGGAGAATAAAGTCGTAACTTTATGAGAATAAAGTCGTAACTTTACGAGAATAAAGTCTTAACTTTAAAGTCGTAACTTTAGGAGAATAAAGTCGTAACTTTAGGAGAATAAAGTCGTAACTTTAGGAGAATAAAGTCGTAACTTTACGAGAATAAAGTCTTAACTTTAAAGTCGTAACTTTACGAGAATAAAGTCTTAACTTTAAAGTCGTAACTTTAGGAGAATAAAGTCGTAACTTTAGGAGAATAAAGTCGTAACTTTATGAGAATAAAGTCGTAACTTTAGGAGAATAAAGTCGTAACTTTAGGAGAATAAAGTCGTAACTTTAGGAGAATAAAGTCGTAACTTTAGGAGAATAAAGTCGTAACTTTAGGAGAATAAAGTCGTAACTTTACGAGAATAAAGTCTTAACTTTAAAGTCGTAACTTTAGGAGAATAAAGTCGTAACTTTACGAGAATAAAGTAATAACTTTAGGAGAATAAAGTCTTAACTTTATGAGAATAAAGTCGTAACTTCAGGAGAATAAAGTCTTAACTTCAGGAGAATAAAGTCGTAACTTTAGGAGAATAAAGTCGTAACTTTAGGAGAATAAAGTAATACCTTCAGGAGAATAAAGTCGTAACTTTAGGAGAACAAAGTCGTAACTTTAGGAGAATAAAGTAATACCTTCAGGAGAATAAAGTCGTAACTTTAGGAGAATAAAGTCGTAACTTTAAAGTCGTAACTTTAGGAGAATAAAGTCATACCTTCAGGAGAATAAAGTCGTAACTTTAGGAGAATAAAGTCTTAACTTTAAAGTCGTAACTTTAGGAGAATAAAGTCGTAACTTTAGGAGAATAAAGTCGTAACTTTAAAGTCGTAACTTTAGGAGAATAAAGTAATACCTTCAGGAGAATAAAGTCCTAACTTTAGGAGAATAAAGTCTTAACTTTAAAGTCGTAACTTTAGGAGAATAAAGTCGTAACTTTACGAGAATAAAGTAATAACTTTAGGAGAATAAAGTCTTAACTTTATGAGAATAAAGTCGTAACTTTAGGAGAATAAAGTCTTAACTTCAGGAGAATAAAGTCGTAACTTTAGGAGAATAAAGTCGTAACTTTAGGAGAATAAAGTCGTAACTTTAGGAGAATAAAGTCTTAACTTCAGGAGAATAAAGTCGTAACTTTAGGAGAATAAAATCGTAACTTTAGGAGAATAAAGTCTTAACTTCAGGAGAATAAAGTCGTAACTTTAGGAGAATAAAATCGTAACTTTAGGAGAATAAAGTCTTAACTTCAGGAGAATAAAGTCTTAACTTCAGGAGAATAAAGTCGTAACTTTAGGAGAATAAAGTCGTAACTTTAGGAGAATAAAGTCTTAACTTCAGGAGAATAAAGTCGTAACTTTAGGAGAATAAAGTAATACCTTCAGGAGAATAAAGTCGTAACTTTAGGAGAATAAAGTAATACCTTCAGGAGAATAAAGTCGTAACTTTAGGAGAATAAAGTCTTAACTTTATGAGAATAAAGTCGTAACTTTAGGAGAATAAAGTCTTAACTTCAGGAGAATAAAGTCGTAACTTTAGGAGAATAAAGTTGTAACTTCAGGAGAATAAAGTCGTAACTTTAGGAGAATAAAGTCGTAACTTTAGGAGAATAAAGTCTTAACTTTATGAGAATAAAGTCGTAACTTTAGGAGAATAAAGTCTTAACTTCAGGAGAATAAAGTCGTAACTTTAGGAGAATAAAGTTGTAACTTTAGGAGAATAAAGTCTTAACTTCAGGAGAATAAAGTCGTAACTTTAGGAGAATAAAGTCGTAACTTTAGGAGAATAAAGTCGTAACTTTAGGAGAATAAAGTCTTAACTTCAGGAGAATAAAGTCGTAACTTTAGGAGAATAAAGTCGTAACTTTATGAGAATAAAGTCGTAACTTTAGGAGAATAAAGTAATACCTTCAGGAGAATAAAGTCGTAACTTTATGAGAATAAAGTCGTAACTTTATGAGAATAAAGTCGTAACTTCAGGAGAATAAAGTCGTAACTTTATGAGAATAAAGTCGTAACTTTAGGAGAATAAAGTCGTAACTTCAGGAGAATAAAGTCGTAACTTTATGAGAATAAAGTCGTAACTTTATGAGAATAAAGTCGTAACTTTAGGAGAATAAAGTCGTAACTTCAGGAGAATAAAGTCGTAACTTTATGAGAATAAAGTCGTAACTTTAGGAGAATAAAGTCGTAACTTTAGGAGAATAAAGTCGTAACTTCAGGAGAATAAAGTCGTAACTTTATGAGAATAAAGTCGTAACTTTAGGAGAATACCAGGACTAGGAATAGTCCACCAAGACAGTGTCATGTACCTGAACAGTAGGAACGCATAAATGATGAAGTGAAGAAGAAGAAGAAAGCCATTTTAACAACACACCTGTTACCTGAGATGAATCCAGGTATCAGCAGTGAAATGATGACGCTCACTGTGGTTCCTCCTCCCGGCTGATATACTGACTCCCCGCCCCCCACAGAGCTGTGACCAACCAGAGAGGAGGAGAGGAGGAGGAGAAGAAGGAGGAGAAGAAGGAGAGGAGGAGGAAAGGAGGAGGTGAAGGAGGAGAAGAAGGAGGAGACGAAGGAGGAGAGGAGGAAAGGAGGAGGAGGTGAAGGAGGAGGAGAAAGAGGAGGAGGAGAGAAGGAGGAGGAGGAGGAGGAGGATGGCGCCGGTGTCAGACAGAGGAGGGAGGAGGAGGAGAGGAGGATCTCTGTCTCTGGACGACTGTCGCTGTCCCGTCTGTCTGGAGATCTTCATGGAGCCGGTTACACTGCCCTGCACACACACCTTCTGCAAGGTCACACACACACACACACACACACACACACCTTCTGCAAGGTCACACACACACACACACACACACACACACACACACACACACACACACCTTCTGCAAGGTCACACACACACACACACACACACACACACACACACACACACACACACCTTCTGCAAGGTCACACACACACACACACACACACACACACACACACACACACACACACCTTCTGCAAGGCAACACACACACACACTAAGTGTCGGTGGATAAATATATTAAATCTATATCTATATCTGTAGGAGTGCTTCCTGGAGTCGGTGGATAAGGCCACGCTGTGCTGCCCGCTGTGCAGGAAGAGAGTGTCTACGTGGGCTCGTCTGAACAGCCGGACCAACACGCTGGTGGACCAGCAGCTGTGGATGCAGATCCAGACCTGCTTCCCTCTGCAGTGTCAGCGCCGCCTCGACGGGCAGGACGCCCTCGCAGAGGACGGCCCGGGAGGTACCGACACACACGCAGACATCCCATAATACTGATTACGGTCTGATTACAGCCTGACTACAGCCTGACTACAGCCTGATTACAGCCTGATTACAGCCTGACTACAGCCTGACTACAGCCTGACTATAGCCTGATTACAGCCTGACTACAGCCTGACTACAGCCTGACTACAGCCTGATTACAGCCTGACTACAGCCTGATTACAGCCTGACTACAGCCTGACTACAGCCTGACTACAGCCTGACTATAGCCTGATTACAGCCTGACTACAGCCTGACTACAGCCTGACTACAGCCTGACTACAGCCTGACTACAGCCTGATTACAGCCTGACTACAGCCTGACTACAGCCTGACTATAGCCTGATTACAGCCTGACTATAGCCTGATTACAACCTGACTATAGCCTGACTACAGCCTGACTACAGCCTGATTACAGCCTGACTACAGCCTGACTATAGCCTGATTACAGTCTGATTACAGCCTGACTACAGCCTGACTACAGCCTGACTACAGCCTGATTACAGTCTGATTACAGCCTGACTACAGCCTGACTACAGCCTGACTACAGCCTGACTATAGCCTGATTACAGCCTGACTATAGCCTGATTACAGCCTGACTACAGCCTGATTACAGCCTGACTACAGCCTGACTATAGCCTGATTACAGCCTGACTACAGCCTGATTACAGCCTGACTACAGCCTGACTATAGCCTGATTACAGCCTGACTACAGCCTGACTACAGCCTGACTACAGTCTGATTACAGTCTGACTACAGCCTGACTACAGTCTGATTACAGTCTAATTACAGCCTGACTACAGCCTGACTACAGTCTGATTACAGTCTGACTACAGTCTGATTACAGTCTGATTACAGCCTGACTACAGTCTGACTACAGTCTGATTACAGCCTGACTATAGCCTGATTACAGCCTGACTACAGCCTGACTACAGTCTGATTACAGCCTGACTACAATCTGATTACAGCCTGACTACAGCCTGACTACAGCCTGACTACAGCCTGACTACAGTCTGACTACAGCCTGATTACAGCCTGATTATAGCCTGATCACTGCCTGATTACAGCCTGACTACAGCCTGATTATAGCCTGATCACAGCCTGATCACTGCCTGACTATAGCCTGATTACAGTCTGATTACAGCCTGACTACAGCCTGACTACAGCCTGACTATAGCCTGATTACAGTCTGATTACAGCCTGACTACAGCCTGACTACAGCCTGATTACAGCCTGACTACAGTCTGATTACAGTCTGATTACAGTCTGATTACAGCCTGATTACAGCCTGACTACAGTCTGATTACAGCCTGACTACAGCCTAATTACAGCCTGACTACAGCCTGACTACAGTCTGATTACAGTCTGATTACAGCCTGACTACAGTCTGATTACAGCCTGACTACAGCCTGACTACAGCCTGACTACAGTCTGATTACAGCCTGACTACAGTCTGATTACAGCCTGACTACAGCCTGACTACAGTCTGACTACAGCCTGATTACAGCCTGATTATAGCCTGATCACTGCCTGATTACAGCCTGACTACAGCCTGATTATAGCCTGATCACAGCCTGATCACTGCCTGATTACAGCCTGATTATAGCCTGATCACTGCCTGATTACAGCCTGACTACAGCCTGATTATAGCCTGATCACAGCCTGATCACTGCCTGATTACAGCCTGATTACAGCCTGACGACAGCCTGATCACTGCCTGATTACAGCCTGATTATAGCCTGATTACAGCCTGATTACAGCCTGATTATAGCCTGATTACAGCCTGATCACTGCCTGATTACAGCCTGATTATAGCCTGATTATAGCCTGATTACAGCCTGATTACAGCCTGATTATAGCCTGATTACAGCCTGATCACTGCCTGATTACAGCCTGATTACAGCCTGACTACAGCCTGATCACTGCCTGATTACAGCCTGATTATAGCCTGATTACAGCCTGATTACAGCCTGATTATAGCCTGATTACAGCCTGATCACTGCCTGATTACAGCCTGATCACTGCCTGATTATAGCCTGATCACAGCCTGATCACTGCCTGATTACAGCCTGACTACAGCCTGATTACAGTCTGATTACAGCCTGACTACAGTCTGATTACAGCCTGACTACAGCCTGACTACAGCCTGACTACAGCCTGACTACAGTCTGATTACAGCCTGACTACAGTCTGATTACAGCCTGACTACAGCCTGACTACAGTCTGACTACAGCCTGATTACAGCCTGATTACAGCCTGATTATAGCCTGATCACTGCCTGACTACAGCCTGATTACAGCCTGATTATAGCCTGATCACTGCCTGATTACAGCCTGATTACAGCCTGATTATAGCCTGATCACTGCCTGATTACAGCCTGACTACAGCCTGATTATAGCCTGATCACAGCCTGATCACTGCCTGATTACAGCCTGATTACAGCCTGACTACAGCCTGATCACTGCCTGATTACAGCCTGATTACAGCCTGATTACAGCCTGATCACTGCCTGATTACAGCCTGATTATAGCCTGATTATAGCCTGATTACAGCCTGATTATAGCCTGATTACAGCCTGATCACTGCCTGATTACAGCCTGATTATAGCCTGATTACAGCCTGACTACAGCCTGACTACAGCCTGACTATAGCCTGATTACAGTCTGATTACAGCCTGACTACAGCCTGACTACAGCCTGACTACAGCCTGATTACAGCCTGACTACAGCCTGACTACAGCCTGATTACAGTCTGATTACAGCCTGACTACAGCCTGACTACAGCCTGACTACAGCCTGACTATAGCCTGATTACAGCCTGACTATAGCCTGATTACAGCCTGACTACAGCCTGACTACAGCCTGACTACAGCCTGACTATAGCCTGATTACAGCCTGACTACAGCCTGATTACAGCCTGACTACAGCCTGACTATAGCCTGATTACAGCCTGACTACAGCCTGACTACAGCCTGACTACAGTCTGATTACAGCCTGACTACAGTCTGATTACAGTCTAATTACAGCCTGACTACAGCCTGACTACAGTCTGATTACAGTCTGACTACAGTCTGATTACAGTCTGATTACAGCCTGACTACAGTCTGACTACAGTCTGATTACAGCCTGACTATAGCCTGATTACAGCCTGACTACAGCCTGACTACAGTCTGATTACAGCCTGACTACAATCTGATTACAGCCTGACTACAGCCTGACTACAGCCTGACTACAGTCTGACTACAGCCTGATTACAGCCTGATTATAGCCTGATCACTGCCTGATTACAGCCTGACTACAGCCTGATTATAGCCTGATCACAGCCTGATCACTGCCTGACTATAGCCTGATTACAGCCTGACTACAGCCTGACTACAGCCTGACTATAGCCTGATTACAGTCTGATTACAGCCTGACTACAGCCTGACTACAGCCTGATTACAGCCTGACTACAGTCTGATTACAGTCTGATTACAGTCTGATTACAGCCTGATTACAGCCTGACTACAGTCTGATTACAGCCTGACTACAGCCTAATTACAGCCTGACTACAGCCTGATTACAGTCTGATTACAGCCTGATTACAGCCTGACTACAGTCTGATTACAGCCTGACTACAGCCTGACTACAGTCTGATTACAGCCTGACTACAGTCTGATTACAGCCTGACTACAGCCTGACTACAGTCTGACTACAGCCTGATTACAGCCTGATTATAGCCTGATCACTGCCTGATTACAGCCTGACTACAGCCTGATTATAGCCTGATCACAGCCTGATCACTGCCTGATTACAGCCTGATTATAGCCTGATCACTGCCTGATTACAGCCTGACTACAGCCTGATTATAGCCTGATCACAGCCTGATCACTGCCTGATTACAGCCTGATTACAGCCTGACTACAGCCTGATCACTGCCTGATTACAGCCTGATTATAGCCTGATTACAGCCTGATTACAGCCTGATTATAGCCTGATTACAGCCTGATCACTGCCTGATTACAGCCTGATTATAGCCTGATTATAGCCTGATTACAGCCTGATTACAGCCTGATTATAGCCTGATTACAGCCTGATCACTGCCTGATTACAGCCTGATTACAGCCTGACTACAGCCTGATCACTGCCTGATTACAGCCTGATTATAGCCTGATTACAGCCTGATTACAGCCTGATTATAGCCTGATTACAGCCTGATCACTGCCTGATTACAGCCTGATCACTGCCTGATTATAGCCTGATCACAGCCTGATCACAGCCTGATCACTGCCTGATTACAGCCTGACTACAGCCTGATTACAGTCTGATTACAGCCTGACTACAGTCTGATTACAGCCTGACTACAGCCTGATTACAGCCTGACTACAGCCTGACTACAGTCTGATTACAGCCTGACTACAGTCTGATTACAGCCTGACTACAGCCTGACTACAGTCTGACTACAGCCTGATTACAGCCTGATTATAGCCTGATCACTGCCTGACTACAGCCTGATTACAGCCTGATTATAGCCTGATCACTGCCTGATTACAGCCTGATTACAGCCTGATTATAGCCTGATCACTGCCTGATTACAGCCTGACTACAGCCTGATTATAGCCTGATCACAGCCTGATCACTGCCTGATTACAGCCTGATTACAGCCTGACTACAGCCTGATCACTGCCTGATTACAGCCTGATTACAGCCTGATTACAGCCTGATCACTGCCTGATTACAGCCTGATTATAGCCTGATTATAGCCTGATTACAGCCTGATTATAGCCTGATTACAGCCTGATCACTGCCTGATTACAGCCTGATTACAGCCTGATCACTGCCTGATTACAGCCTGATTATAGCCTGATTACAGCCTGATTATAGCCTGATTACAGCCTGATCACTGCCTGATTACAGCCTGATCACTGCCTGATTACAGCCTGATCACTGCCTGATTACAGCCTGATTATAGCCTGATTATAGCCTGATTACAGCCTGATTACAGCCTGATTATAGCCTGATTATAGCCTGATCACTGCCTGATTATAGCCTGATCACAGCCTGATCACTGCCTGATTACAGCCTGATTACAGCCTGATTACAGCCTGACTACAGCCTGATTACAGTCTGATTACAGCCTGACTACAGTCTGACTACAGCCTAATTACAGCCTGACTACAGTCTGATTACAGCCTGACTACAGTCTGATTACAGCCTGACTACAGTCTGATTACAGTCTGATTACAGCCTGACTACAGTCTGATTACAGCCTGACTACAGCCTGATTACAGCCTGACTAGAGTCTGATTACAGCCTGACTACAGTCTGATTACAGCCTGACTACAGCCTGACTACAGTCTGACTACAGCCTGATTGCAGCCTGATTATAGCCTGATTGCAGCCTGATTACAGCCTGATTATAGCCTGATTACAGCCTGATCACTGCCTGATTACAGCCTGATTATAGCCTGATTACAGCCTGATCACTGCCTGATTACAGCCTGATTATAGCCTGATTACAGCCTGATCACTGCCTGATCACTGCCTGATTACAGCCTGATTATAGCCTGATTACAGCCTGATTACAGCCTGATTATAGCCTGATTACAGCCTGATCACAGCCTGATCACTGCCTGATTACAGCCTGATTATAGCCTGATCACAGCCTGATCACTGCCTGATTACAGCCTGATTACAGCCTGACTACAGCCTGACTACAGTCTGACTACAGCCTGATTACAGCCTGATTATAGCCTGATCACTGCCTGATTACAGCCTGATTATAGCCTGATCACAGCCTGATCACTGCCTGATTACAGCCTGATTACAGCCTGACTACAGCCTGATCACTGCCTGATTACAGCCTGATTATAGCCTGATTACAGCCTGATTACAGCCTGATCACTGCCTGATTATAGCCTGATTATAGCCTGATTATAGCCTGATTACAGCCTGATTATAGCCTGATTACAGCCTGATCACTGCCTGATTACAGCCTGATTATAGCCTGATTACAGCCTGACTACAGCCTGACTACAGCCTGACTACAGTCTGATTACAGCCTGACTACAGTCTGATTACAGCCTGACTACAGCCTGACTACAGTCTGACTACAGCCTGATTACAGCCTGATTATAGCCTGATCACTGCCTGACTACAGCCTGATTACAGCCTGATTATAGCCTGATCACTGCCTGATTACAGCCTGATTACAGCCTGATTATAGCCTGATCACTGCCTGATTACAGCCTGACTACAGCCTGATTATAGCCTGATCACAGCCTGATCACTGCCTGATTACAGCCTGATTACAGCCTGACTACAGCCTGATCACTGCCTGATTACAGCCTGATTACAGCCTGATTACAGCCTGATCACTGCCTGATTACAGCCTGATTATAGCCTGATTATAGCCTGATTACAGCCTGATTATAGCCTGATTACAGCCTGATCACTGCCTGATTACAGCCTGATTACAGCCTGATCACTGCCTGATTACAGCCTGATTATAGCCTGATTACAGCCTGATTATAGCCTGATTACAGCCTGATCACTGCCTGATTACAGCCTGATCACTGCCTGATTACAGCCTGATCACTGCCTGATTACAGCCTGATTATAGCCTGATTATAGCCTGATTACAGCCTGATTACAGCCTGATTATAGCCTGATTATAGCCTGATCACTGCCTGATTATAGCCTGATCACAGCCTGATCACTGCCTGATTACAGCCTGATTACAGCCTGATTACAGCCTGACTACAGCCTGATTACAGTCTGATTACAGCCTGACTACAGTCTGACTACAGCCTAATTACAGCCTGACTACAGTCTGATTACAGCCTGACTACAGTCTGATTACAGCCTGACTACAGTCTGATTACAGTCTGATTACAGCCTGACTACAGTCTGATTACAGCCTGACTACAGCCTGATTACAGCCTGACTAGAGTCTGATTACAGCCTGACTACAGTCTGATTACAGCCTGACTACAGCCTGACTACAGTCTGACTACAGCCTGATTGCAGCCTGATTATAGCCTGATTGCAGCCTGATTACAGCCTGATTATAGCCTGATTACAGCCTGATCACTGCCTGATTACAGCCTGATTATAGCCTGATTACAGCCTGATCACTGCCTGATTACAGCCTGATTATAGCCTGATTACAGCCTGATCACTGCCTGATCACTGCCTGATTACAGCCTGATTATAGCCTGATTACAGCCTGATTACAGCCTGATTATAGCCTGATTACAGCCTGATCACAGCCTGATCACTGCCTGATTACAGCCTGATTATAGCCTGATCACAGCCTGATCACTGCCTGATTACAGCCTGATTACAGCCTGACTACAGCCTGACTACAGTCTGACTACAGCCTGATTACAGCCTGATTATAGCCTGATCACTGCCTGATTACAGCCTGATTATAGCCTGATCACAGCCTGATCACTGCCTGATTACAGCCTGATTACAGCCTGACTACAGCCTGATCACTGCCTGATTACAGCCTGATTATAGCCT
Source organism: Sebastes schlegelii (assembly GCA_014673565.1). NCBI lineage: Eukaryota > Metazoa > Chordata > Actinopteri > Perciformes > Sebastidae > Sebastes > Sebastes schlegelii. Next base: position 22,324,262 of record CM025833.1, read on the forward strand.
GATTACAGCCTGATTACAGCCTGATCACTGCCTGATTATAGCCTGATTATAGCCTGATTATAGCCTGATTACAGCCTGATTATAGCCTGATTACAGCCTGATCACTGCCTGATTACAGCCTGATTATAGCCTGATTACAGCCTGATTACAGCCTGACTACAGCCTGACTACAGCCTGATTACAGCCTGCAGCGTTCTCCCTCTAATTCATAATATTCTGAATTATTAATTCAGAATATTATGAATTAAACAACTCTGTTATTCAACAAATAGAAATAGAAATGGAAACTATAGAAATAATGTACACATATTAATTTGTGTGTGTGTGTGTGTGTGTGTGTGTGTGTGTGTGTGTGTGTGTGTGGTCTCAGTGTGTTGTCCTAGAGTGAGTCAGCCTGGAGAGCTGAAGCAGGAGTACGAGGACCAGGTGACCAAAGTAAGTTCAGTCTATAATAGTAATTATTATTCTAATAAAGGAGACGTTGATATACACACATTTATATCACACTGACTGTCATTATAGATTATTAATATAGATAATATAATAGTATATTGTATATATTAATATAATATAATAGTATGTTATATATATTAATATAAACGTATATTGTTAATAGATGAATAAGTGACGGAGTGTTGTTGTTGTCAGCTGACGGAGGAGAAGCGAGTGATGGAGGAGGAGGAGAGGAGAGCTAGTGAGGAGTTCATCCAGAAGCTGCTGGCTGAGGAGGAGGAGTTGCAGCAGGAGGAGACGAGGAGACGCCAAGAAGACGAGACGATGGCCAGATTGCTGAGCAGCCAGCTGGTCAGTGTTAACTCACCTGGTCCAGACCGGGTCAGACCGGGTCAGGGTCTCACACTTCTATTCTCTCAGAGGGAGAGTATATTAATATATATATTTATATATATATATGTGTGTCTCTCCTCCTGTCCTCCTCCTCTTGTTGTCCTCCTCCTCTTGTTGTCCTCTTGTTGTGTCTCTCCTGCAGAACTCTGCTCCCGTCTCTCAGGACAACGTTGGTCCTGATGTCACTCCAGCGAAGAAGAAGAAGAAAAAGGAAGTCAGCGGAGGACAGATGGATAAGTATGTCCACAAATGATGATGATGATGATGATGGTGGTGATGATGATGATGATGGTGGTGGTGGTGATGATGGTGATGATGGTGGTGGTGGTGATGATGGTGATGGTGGTGGTGGGGATGGTGGTGATGGTGGTGGTGGGAGTGGTGATGGTTGGTGATTAATGGTGAAATGATGGTGATGGTGTTGGTGTTTATGAAATGATGATTGTATGGTGGTGGTGGTGAATGATGGTGATGATGGTGTGGTTGTGGTGGTGGTGA
>CM025833.1:22325705-22340705 GCA_014673565.1 Sebastes schlegelii
AGGGGAACCCAACAGAACATTTATAAACTCAGACAACCAGCTGATCACTGAACCAGAAATAAAACATTCAGAAAATAATCAGGAAGTATTTTGACAATAGTTATGAATCTTTTCATTCATCTCTCAAAGCCTCCAGAGACGGGCTGGAACCGGATCTCTCTGGGTTTTGGACTGTTGGTCACTCTAAATCTGAAAGATTATGGTTTCATAGACAGAATGATCCATCAATTAATTAAACGCTTAATCAATTCAAAAGAATCATTAATTGCAGCCGTGACTGAGACATTAGAGGACTAGAACCTGACCAACGACTAGAACCTGAACAACGACTAGAACCTGACCAAGGACTAGAACCTGACCAACGACTAGAACCTGACCAAGGACTAGAACCTGACCAACGACTAGAACCTGACCAACGACTAGAACCTGAACAACAACTAGAACCTGACCAACGACTAGAACCTGACCAAGGACTAGAACCTGACCAACGACTAGAACCTGAACAACGACTAGAACCTGACCAAGGACTAGAACCTGACCAACGACTAGAACCTGACCAACGACTAGAACCTGACCAACGACTAGAACCTGACCAAGGACTAGAACCTGACCAACGACTAGAACCTGACCAACAACTAGAACCTGACCAACAACTAGAACCTGACCAACGACTAGAACCTGACCAAGGACTAGAACCTGAACAACGACTAGAACCTGAACAACGACTAGAACCTGACCAACGACTAGAACCTGAACAACGACTAGAACCTGACCAACGACTAGAACCTGACCAACAACTAGAACCTGACCAACGACTAGAACCTGACCAAGGACTAGAACCTGACCAACGACTAGAACCTGAACAACGACTAGAACCTGACCAAGGACTAGAACCTGACCAACGACTAGAACCTGACCAACGACTAGAACCTGACCAAGGACTAGAACCTGACCAACGACTAGAACCTGACCAACAACTAGAACCTGACCAACGACTAGAACCTGACCAAGGACTAGAACCTGACCAACGACTAGAACCTGAACAACGACTAGAACCTGACCAACGACTAGAACCTGACCAACGACTAGAACCTGACCGGAGGGTTAAAGCTGACCGGAGGGTTGAACCTGACCGGAGGGTTGAACCTGACCGGAGGGTTAAAGCTGACCGGAGGGTTAAAGCTGACCGGAGGGTTGAACCTGACCGGAGGGTTGAACCTGACCGGAGGGTTAAAGCTGACCGGAGGGTTAAAGCTGACCGGAGGGTTGAACCTGACCGGAGGGTTAAAGCTGAGACCGGAGGGTTGAAGAACCTGAACCGGAGGGTTAAAGCTGACCGGAGGGTTGAACCTGACCGGAGGGTTAAAGCTGATGTTGATATTAGAGATGATTTTTCAGCAGTGTTTTTTTTTGTTTTTGAACAAAATCAATGAAATAAAAGAGGTGTTTGTGTTTATGATCCATTAAATGTGGATATTAGAGTAAAGATCAACCAGTCAGTGCTCTCTGCTCGTCTCTAAATCACCTCACACATATCTCAGACATTCCTCATACGTCTATACTCATATGTATAATATAACCAACATGCACCACGTGTTAAATGTGTAAAATGTAGTTTTACTATTTAGTTTAATCTTAATCAGTAACGACATGAAACCTGCTCACACCTCTGGAGCCTCCTCAACAACAGCTGCAGATCTGCTCTGAGAGCCTCCTTACATATGAAAGCTTTATCTGCAGCACGGCGACCACCAGTCACCGCCCTGAGAGGTGAAGGCCGGGGGCTGGATCAGAGTCGGGTACCGGGCCAAGCCGAGCCGAGGCCACGGAGACGGCGGCAGAGCAGCGGCGGCAGCGGCGGCAGCAGCAGCAGCAGCAGCAGCAGCAGCGTTATTCTCCGAGCGTGAACTCTCAGCCCTTTGTGCTCGTCTCTCTCGGCCTGAAGGGCTCCGGAGCGACGCAACGCCTCCACGCTGCTTTAAGAGCTGAGCGGCAACAAAGGTTGAACAAGGAGCTGAGAGGAATGTTCACTTAGTGTCGGAGAAACACACACAACGCTCTCAACACAAAGACCGTGCACGGCTCTCAACACGCCGTGCACGGCTCCCACTTGATGGCCACACAATGCACTTGTCCGAGCATCTGTGTGTGTGTGTGTGTGTGTGTGTGTGTGTGTGTGTGTGCGTGCGTGCGTGCGTGCATGCGTGCGTGCGTGCGTGTGCAGTGGCGCAGCACGTGGGCATCTGTGTGAACGTCTTCTCTATATTATTGAATTAATAATGAACCTGCTCCTGATTTCAGCTTCAAACAGCTCAATGAAAACATAAAACATTTTGCATTTTTATGATTATGAGCTCATTTAGAGGCGTGTCGGGGGTGGGGCGTGGGGGGTGGAGGTGGTGTGTGTGTGTGTGTGTGTGTGTGTGTAGGGGTCGCGCTGTGTGAGCTGTGCTGTAGTGATCCCAGTGGGACGTTCTCTGCTCCCCAGCGTGCAGACCGCTTCACTCTGCAGGCCTCATTTACACTGTTTGATAAAAACACTTTAATGGGACTGAACGAGGCGACGGCGTCCGCTGGGGGGGACCCGAGTCATGATGCACCAACAGAACCACACAGAAACAGAACCAGAGAGAACCACACAGAACCACACAGAACACACAGAACACACAGAACACACAGAACCACACAGAACACACAGAACACACAGAAACAGAACCACACAGAACACACAGAACCACACAGAACACACAGAACACACAGAACCACACAGAACACACAGAACCACACAGAACACACAGAATACACAAAACCACACAGAAACACAGAACACACAGAACCACACAGAACACACAGAAACCACACAGAACCACACAGAACACACAGAACCACACAGAACCACACAGAACCACACAGAACCAGGTCAGTCAGCGTTCTGTGGCTGAAATCCTTAAATGCTGATATATTGTAGTAAATAAAGAAGAGAAACATTAAACCGTAAATAGACAGAAGAGAATAAAGAGAATAACACCAGACAGATTAAGATTAAAAAATATGATGAAACATTTAAATGATAACAGGATTTATACTAATTAAATAATAAGTGAACTTTCAGCAAAAATCAAACAAACACAAATATAGAATATAAATATAGAATATAGAATATAAATATATAATATAGAATATAATATAGATATAAATATAATATAGAATATAAATATAGAATATAGAATAAATATAGAATATAAATATAAATATACCTCCTCGCCTCTCGAATCTCCTCTACTCTCCCTCCCCTCTCCGTATCGCCTCTCCCCTCCCTCTCGCTCTCCCTCTCCCTCCGCTCTCCCTCTCCCTCTCGCCTCTCCCTCTCGCCTCTCCCTCTCCCCTCTCCTCTCGCCTCTCGCCTCTCCTCTCCCTCTCGCCTCTCCTCTCTCCTCTCTACTCTCTCCTCTCCTCTCTCTCTCTCGCCTACCATATATGAATATACTATAGCAATAAATATAATCTAGAATCTAAATATAGAATAGAATATAAATATAAATTAATATAATATCAGCTCCTGTAGATGTTAACACACACACTAGTTAATAGACTACAGGCCACGTCTGATCGGACGCCTCCTTCAGGAAAACAGCAACATAGTATTAAATATGTTATTAAATTGATTTGATTTAAAAAGTATTTTCTATAGTTTGATTCTGAATTATGAATCTGGTTTCAGATATTAAACAACGAGCACCTTCAACCTTTTATCCTCTTTACTGATTTAAACTACATGTTCAAGTTCCACTCAAATAAATCTGGAAGCTTTAATGAAACAGTGAAACAGAGCTGCTGGTCAGGTAGCCTCTATACATATATATACATACACACACATATATATATATGTGTATATATATGTACTGCTGTGTGTGTGTGTGTGTGTGTGTGTGTGTGTGAGAGAGGGAGTGCGTGTGTGTGTGCGTGTTATCTCTCAGACTAGCAGCTTAAAGTGAGACAAGGGAGCCTTTAACACCAATCAGACCATCAGAGTTCAGCTGTAATCCGCTGCTACTACCGACGAGCACGGGGCGGCCGCGTGCGTGTGCGTGTGTGTGAACAGGTTTTATTGGAGAAGCCGGGTTGGATTGTATCACCAGTGCGCTGCATTACGCACACACTCACACACGTACACACACAGGCACACGCACGGCGCCCTCGACAGACCGAATTTAACATTAAGTCAGCTCTTTGTGTTTTTGATTTCTATAAATCTATAAATGATGATCTAATGAGGAAGAGCGCAGGAGGAGTGTGTGAAGAGGAAGAGGAAGAGGGAGGAGGAAGAAGAGGAAGAGGAAGAAGAGGAAGAGGAGGAGCAGACGAGGAGGAAGAGGAGGAAGAGGAAGAGTGTAAAGAGGAAGAGGAGGAAAAGGAAGAGGAAGAGGAGGAAGAGGAAGAGTGTAAAGAGGAAGAGTGTAAAGAGGAAGAGGAGGAAGAGGAGGAAGAGGAAGAGGAGGAAGAGGAAGAGTGTAAAGAGGAAGAGGAGGAAGAGGAAGAGGGCCAACATTTGGTCTCTAATTGTGTGTTTGCAGCTGATGATGTTAAAACGAGAATAAAACTTCTAAATTCAGTTTTCAATTTCAAAAGTCTATTTAAAATTTATATTTTCAATAAAACACTGAATATCGTTCGGCCTGTTTAATATTATTATTATTATGATTATTATTATTATGATTATTATTATTATGATGATGATTATTATTATTATGATTATTATGATTATTATGATTATTATTAATAACAGCGTGGCTTCATGAAGCAGATTTCAGGGGTGAATGTATATTTAAAGGTAAAGTGTGTTTAACTGCAGCTCCTCATCCTCCAGATGTGTTTTACTGTTTTACTGTTTTACTGTTCAGACACATGAAGAAGTCTCACACACATTTACACAGTTACTCTCTAACTGCTGTTCTTCTGTTCTTACCGGCTGAACTAAGAACCATCTGAAGGTTTAAACACAGTTATAATATTATAATATAAATATATAATATGCGGGATTATTACTGAAATGTCAGTATAATAATAATAATGTAATAACTACATTTCATATAATTCTTACTGCTATTTAAAATTCATTTTATAACGTAAAACATTCAGATGTGCAGCTGATTACACCTGTTAGAATATATAATACATATAATATATAATATTAGAATATGAAACCTGTGAATGCTAAAAATAAAATAGAATAATAATATAATATATTATAATGTTGAAGGTGTGTTTGTTTAATTAGAGAAGATTTCCTGTGTGTTCAGGCCTGATGTTCCAGATGTGTTGATCATTAAAAACTAGATTAAGAATTTAAATGTTAAAAAGACAAAATGTTCTCTTTTATTTCTTTTTCTTTTTCTTTCCTCCTTCCTGTCCGCGCAGTAAAGAGACAGCAATATAATATATAATGTCTTTAGTTGTGTTTTAATTCAACCTAAAGCCCAGGAGGAGAGTGAACCAGGAGCTGTCTGTGTTTCTGAATAACATCACTATAACGTTGCTTTAACACGTCATTTAATGTGTTTCTATGATGTTATGTTATATTATGTGATATTATGTTATTTATTTATTCATCATGTGTTCTATGTGTCGTCTGAAACGTTAATGTGTGTTCAAATGCTGCTGTCTTGGTCAGGTCTCTCTTACTAAAGAGATTCTTAATCTCAACGAATACTACCTGCTTAAATAAAGGTTACAATAATGAATAATAGAACCGGTGGATCAATAACTGAATCACACTCAGCGGGTCCATTTAAAGATAATAACGTCTTTAAACATGTTCCTGGTTAGAAGAGGAAGAATGAATGAATCTCATCTGAGTTCAGGTTTCATCTGATGGAGTTGATTTAAACATTGAAGAAGACCTTTAACCTTTAGAACCTTTAGAGCCTTTAGAACCTGTTCCTCTCTCTGCTGCTGGAGAACCAGAACCAGTCATCTGTAATAGAACCGGTCTCTGTGTCTCTGTGTGCCGGTCCAACCCGCGGATGGATCAGATCGGTGGAGAGGTTTGGAGACTCTGATTCTCTGGTGAGACCAGCTCACTGGACCGGTTACTGGTCTCTGTTTTACACCTTTAGGATCCAAACTACAACCTTTAAACATGTTTACTCTTTCCTGAGTCAGAGGTCCATCTGCTCCTCACAGCTGGAGGCTTTAACCCCCTAACCCTACAGACCCTACAGGAGGCTGACTGCCTTTAGGAGGCGGCCGCATTTTACGCACAGCGGCACCGCGCACAGGAAGCAACTATACAGTATATATATATATATATATATATATATATATATATATATATATATATTCAAACTTTATTTAGAAATATAGAAAGTGTATATATGTTTAAATAAAGTAGAGCCGGAGTTCAGTGACCTCATGGAGAGAAAATCAAACCATCAGTCTGTGTGGATTAAGTTGAGCTACAGGTCGAGACAGAGACTCACCAGGACGAACACGAAGCTCCAACACGTCACCTGCATCCTCACCAGATCACAGTTCAGATAGTTTCCCTCGGCTGGTAGTCGATGCTCTGAGGACCATAAATCCACCTGGAATCCACCTGGTATCTGCTGGTATCCAACTCACAGCACGGACAAGACCCTCAGACCCTCAGACCCTCAGCAGCCCAGGCTGCCAGAACAGGACACCACGCACCTCATGACACCGAGGAACTAAGAGTTGCAGGCTGGAGGTGAGGAGGAGAGGAGGCTGATGCTGGTGGTGCTGTGGGTGATGCCGGTGCTGGTGCTGGTTGGCTGGCTGGTGGCGACACACAGCGGTTCCTCTCTAGAGTTAATCCAGGTAAAGAGCGGCGGGTCCTCGCTGAGCAGCTGCAGGTCTGCAGGTCCTTGTGGTCTGATTGCAGCTGCAGCTCCTGATGGTCTGATAGTTTGCAGCGCGCAGCGGACTGGAGACTCCGAACTGAACTGGAGAGAGACCGGCGCAGCTTTACGCGCTTTATAACGCAGCGCCCACAACACCAGCAGAGACTCTCCTCTCTGTGCTCCAGGGGGGAGGAGGAGGAGAGGAGGAGAAGAGGGTTAGTGGGTTAGGGACAGAAAAAGCAGGAAAAGAGAAATAAAACGAGAGGAGATTGGTCCGAGACGCAGCGAGGAGGAAGTTTGTCTCTCTGTGGTTCCTGAGGAGGAGAGAGGTTCACCTGCTGGCTGCTGTGATGGAGATGAATGAGCTGAACATTCACACCTCCACTGCTCCACCTGCAATAACTCCATCAGCCCCCCCCCCCCCACACTCACACCTCAACAAATACAGCTGCTCTTCATCATATTAATACTCATCATCACTCTCACAACTTTACTGTTTTACTGCTGTAACATCTGATCAACATCCTCCAGCTGCACACATCAGATCTCATCTCCACCTCATCAAGTCATGCTTCTTTAAACTGAACTCCTACAAACTTCCTTCTCTTAAAACAAAAGCAAAGATCTGCACGTCAGAATATCTCCAGCTCTTTCCCAGAGACACCTGATGTCCTAGAAGTGAGAGACACAATGTGGACACGAGAAAGAAGAAGATGCTGCACTAGAAAGAGGGATCTAAAGTGTTTTCTATCCTGATTTAATAACTTTAGAAGAGGGGTGTAAAAGTCTTCCTGTTTTAAATCCTGTTCAGATTGTGTCTCGTGGAGCTCTACAGCCTCTTCTGGCATAAAGGAGTATTACAACAACAAATACTGAGAAACAGAACCCTGAAGAACTTCTTCTCAGTGTTTCACAGACTTAGCTTTAAAGACTTTAGTGGATAATCTCAGTAGAACTTGTTTCTCTGATGTTGAGTCATAAACATGGAGGAGGAAACACTTTAGATCAGACTCAGGAAACGGATCATTCAGCTTCCGGTAAAATGTCGCCGGATTAAAAGTTGATTTATAGTAGAAACAGGTTAAATGTCTTAAAGCTGCGATCATTAATAGTTTCATTAGTATTTCATTTCTCCTGTAGCCGTGTTCAGTTTTACACTCATTACTGTCTTTAACGTCATCCTGAAAGATGTGTTCTTAGGTTTTAAGAGAATAAAACTCAATGTGATCAAACTGTAGAATAAATACCTGAAAACACCCCGCTGAGCCCTCCACACACACACACACACACACACACACACACGCACACACGCACACACACACACACACACACACACACACGCACACGCACACACACACACACACACGCACACACACGCACACACGCACACACACGCACACACGCACACACGCACGCACGCACGCACACACACACACTCACACACACACACACACACGCACACACGCACACACGCACGCACGCACGCACACACACACACACACACACACTCACACGCACACACGCACACACGCACACACACACACACACACACACACACACACACACACACACACACACACACACACACACACACACACACACACTCACATGCACACACACATACACACACACACACACACACACACACACACATACACTCTCTCTGTTCCCTTACCCTCTGTATGTTCCTCTTGGTAGGGCAGGTGTGTGTGTCAGGTGTGTGTCTGGCTCCGCCTCCAGCAGCAGACCAGGCTCACCAGGTTCCTCACCTCATCAACCGCCACATTAAAAAAAGGCACAATGAACACCATTATTTTTGGATTTTGGTGGCGATCTGGATTCAGGAATATGTTTAAGGATTGTGATCAGCCCGAGCATTAAGACCTCTGAGTATAACACACGTGATGATGACGCTGTGATGATGCGTGACCCCGCCTCTTTCCAGATCGCAGTTGAGTTGGACCAAAGCTCACCTGGTGATTGTTGGAAAGAGTAATGAGGTGACTTATTTAGTTTCTGTCCAGTTTGAATGAAGTGTTTTACGCCGCTGCGCTACGTTCAGCTGATCTCAACATCAACTAAAATACACCTGGATGATGGCAGACGCGGCACGGAGAGGAGAGGTGGGGGGGCAATCGTACCCGGGCAGCTTGGCGGAGGTCTGCGCTCTCCGAGTGCCGTCCTAGTTCATATTATTATTATTATTATTAATATGCATTAGCTTGTGTGATGCCACAGGAGACAATTACTCTGATGAAGATCATTGAGTTGAGAATATTGTGTTACTCACATAAAGGAGCTGAATATCGTCTCACAGGAAAACTGCACAAAGGCCAAGTAGTGCACGTGTGTTTGTGTGTTTATATACGTGTGTGTGTGTGTGTGTGTGTGTCTGTGTGTCTGTGTGCGTGCTCTCTATACCAGGACAAGGTGACTGAAGCCTCCTCAGATGCTGAGTGTGTGTTTCTGTGTCGGGATGGAGAGATAGGATCCTCTTAGTGGAGGAAGAGAAGGGACGGGACGCTGAGCAGAAGAGAAGAGACAGGAGAGGCTGTGCTTTCATAAATCCCCTCTCTCCGTCTCCGTCTCCGTCTCCGTGTCCGTCTCCGTCTCCGTCTCCGTCTCAGTGCTACAACATTGCAGTGGTCAAGCGTAATCGCTATAACTCAGCCGCTGGGGCTGATGGGATCCCGCTCTGAATGGCCCAGATAGCCTTCACGGGTCCAGCATGGCGATCAGCGGTAGAGCAGGCAGAGATAACTCAACAGAGGATGACTGACTTCCACTGAGGCTGTAACGAAGCACAGTCTGCTCCGTGGTGAACTAAAGGGCCCATAAGTCAGGATTAACTCAACGCTCGCTCCTGATTGGTCAACGATTTTACCTAAAAATGACCTTTTGGCCCAGTTAGGGTTAGAGGTTAGAGGATAGAGGCTAGAGGATGGAGGATGGAGGATGGAGGATAGAGGATGGTTAGGGTTAGGGTTAGAGGTTAGAGGATAGAGGATAGAGGATGGTTAGGTTTAGGGTTAGAGGTTAGAGGATAGAGGATAGAGGATAGAGGATAGAGGATAGAGGATGGTTAGGGTTAGGGTTAGGGTTAGAGGTTAGAGGATAGAGGATAGAGGATAGAGGATAGAGGATGGTTAGGGTTAGGGTTAGAGGTTAGAGGATAGAGGATAGAGGATAGAGGATAGAGGATGGAGGATGGTTAGGGTTAGGGTTAGAGGTTAGAGGATAGAGGATAGAGGATGGTTAGGGTTAGGGTTAGAGGTTAGAGGATAGAAGATAGAGGATGGTTAGGTTTAGGGTTAGAGGTTAGAGGATAGAGGATAGAGGATAGAGGATAGAGGATAGAGGATAGAGGATGGAGGATGGTTAGGGTTAGGGTTAGAGGATGGAGGATAGAGGATAGAGGATGGTTAGGGTTAGGACCAGGACTTGTAGGACTTGAAGGACTTGTAGGACTTGAAGGACTTGTAGGACTTGAAGGACTTGAAGGATTTGAAGTTCTTGAAGGACTTGAAGGACTCGTAGGGACCTGGCCTAACACATAGGGATCATCGTTCTGTTAGATGATGTTCAGTGTCAGTACAGCAGGCAGTATGTCCTTTATTTGAGCTTCTTTGTCAGATGAACTCCAGGACCCGGGAGTTTTCCCTTTCGTCCCACATGTAGAACACAACAGGAGATCGTCCGTGTCAGACGCATGCTCACCTACTTGGTGGGCTGTCTCTAGACACAACACAGTCAGCTTCTGATTGGACGAACTCTTTCCCTCCGTGAGCTGCTGCTCCAGCTTTCAAACAGGAACCAACATGGAGGCTCGTTTGGAAACTTTCTTTTCTTATTTCATGAAAATAGAGAAATAATCCTGCAGCTGCTGAATCTGTCTTTATTTTAGATCCACGACGTTTATTTTAAAAGATTCTCTGGAGATTCCAGATACGGCGAGTCCCGTCGGACGCCTGTGATCTGCATAAAGTAGACGAGAACTTGACTTTATGCAAAAGAGGAACGCTCAGTCCTCTTGAATCGTGCCGCCACGCTACCAGAATGCATTGCACGGCTGGGAGGAAACCTGAGAACCGGAGTAAACCCAGACAGTAACACGGGGAGAACATGCTAACTCCACAAACAGCCCACACCGTGCCACCACATTCTAATTTAAAAAAAATTATTCCTTTTTACAGTATCACCACATGGCAGCTACGGTACGGTGAAGGTCAGGGAACGATCATGAAAATGGGAAATAGACTATTCCTAAGTAATGATTCAGGAATGTGTCTGGTTGGGGTTGGATGAACATGAACTGCTGGATGGTACGGTTCACACTACTTCCTGCTGGATGGTATGGTTCACACCATTTCCTCCATCATCACTGTGAACCTCCACCGTGAGGTGCTGAATCCTCCGCTGGGCCGGCTGCTCTAAGATGTGCTCTTGTGAGGTTAACGGGAGGCCTGTAGAACTCAGTGCGACGGTGTAGATACTGAAGTTCCTAACAGATGTTAATGATTGTGAAATATGTAACAATGCTGGCATCTGCAGACGCCGAGTATAGAGACACCTCTCATCTGACGGCGGTTTGGCCTTGCTAGTGTCAAAATGGGTGTAATAAAAGGGTGAATAAAAATGCAGAAGCTATTTAGTGCTTTGACTAATGCTTCGGAATGAGCTCCCAGTCACTAACACAGACAGTCAGCCAGGAAATATGAATCTCATTGCTTTTCAAGGGCACTATAGAGCATCAGTGGAGCACAGAGAGTTAGAACTGAGCCACTGAGTTGTGTCAGTGTCACAGAATGAGAAGCATTCACAAGAGTGATGTGAACGCCTGCCAACCACTACAGAAAGAGGAGAAAGGGAACATTTCTTACTTCTCAATCAAACACCTGCTGTCCTTCCTCCTCCCAGCTCCAGATCGGCTCTCATTGATAGACTATAATCACGAGGTCAAGCTGCTAATTTTCCAAACTCACCTTTTGGTGCCCATTCAGCGCCGGGGGAGAAGATTACAGGGTAGCCTTCTCCTAATAGCTCACCATCGGGCTGTAAAGAGGAGGGGCGAGAGATAAAGACAAGAGAGAGGAAGAGGATGATTGCCCAGCTGAGTGACGCTGGCGTGCGGTGGCATGAATATGTTTGGCTGGCTCCGCTCCACCGCCGATTGTGAGGGCAGATGTTGCTGCAGGCCCTCAGGCGTGGCCGTGACGCGGTGGCAGCAGGTTTTGCCGTGGCCGCTGCCCAACCAGCTGCCATCTGAAGTGTCACTCCACGCGAGGGATAGGAGTCAAACTGGGCTTGACCAGAAGGGCCGAGGGCGTGCTTCACGCCATGTGTGGCGACAAAAGGCCCGGCGGTAGGCAGTCACGGTGGAGGCTGCCAGTGCTTTTCAGGAGGATGCGGAGGATGCGGAGGGTGGGCGGGCCGAGGTGGAGCTGACAGAGACAAATGGCTGAGCGGAGCGTCGGTCACAGGATGCAGCTGCTGCACATCAATTGCTTCCTTATCACAATTAGAAGGACTGCCGGCTTCAGCGTCGAGGAGCGGGGACGGAAACTCAGGCTTCCATTTGGCTTATTGAAGGGTGTGAATGCATGTCTTCAAGTGAAACACAGCCAGAGAGTTGAGACTTATGTTTGCTGAACACTTTCAGAACTTAACTTGGGTAGAGTAGAAAGCCTTCTGTCTTTATGCTGCTATAAACCATGAGGTCTGCAGTGAAGGAACAAAGGGAGACGGAGTGAAAGGATAAATCAGGTTTAGTACGACCTGGCTCTGATGGTTTGTAGCGTTGGCCTTTGTTTCTCTTGGTCCAGATAACATTGTACTCACAAGTTTAGTGCTGAGATTTGGGGATGTGGTGACATCGCTACCCAGCATGCCGAGGTTTCATTTATATCGGATGATTCTGCTCCTCGTGATTTACGTCCAACGACGATGTTCAGTATCAATGCAGGTAGTAGTGAGTCCTGTATGTAGCGGTCCGGAGTACCTAACCTTAACCAGACCGTAGATGCCATGCACCGATACTGTAGAGTCAGGATCACGGAAACGTTGTCTGGAAGTTAAATGATGTCTTCTTTGAATGCTATCCTTGTTTTTGCAGAATCATCTAATATCAATGTTCTGATATCTAATACGTGAGCAGTCAGACCCCCAGACCGGCAGTAAACAACCCAAAGGTTATTCAGATGAACTAAACCAGCTGATCTGGAGGTAAAACTGAATGTGTTCCTGGAATAACTGAATGAGCATGACTCAATTATTTACAATGGACAGTTTGAGAAATATTTTGACTGTTAACCTTCCCTTCAGTTTCTCCTCCAGACAACCTGACCGACCGAAGAGTCAAAATCCAGTTTGCTCTTCTGACTGTTGCTGTTCTTTCCCCCATCGGACTGCAGTGTTTCAACATCTCAGCAATTTACTTACTTTTACTGCAATAATGGACAAACCCACACAAGTAAAACCCAGGTTGTAATAAACATATATATATATATATATATATACTATATACTGTATAGTATCCATGTTAACCACGAGGCCACCGTGACGCTCCAGACAGTAGTTCTTAAAAATGAAATAAAAACTCTCTACTGAACATCTGGAGTGAACAACATCCCGTCTTTTGCTCTTGTTGTTCGTCCGGTTTCTTCAGCTGTGGATCAGATGATCAGAGAGCAGAGAGCTGGTGAACATTAGTGTTCAGTTTACTGATGTTCGATTACGGTCTTTCTGAGGACTGTTCTAGTTCAACCCGTCTCTTCTCACCACCATCACAGAGAAGAAGCTTATTTTAGTCATTGTCTGTGGCTGATGTTAAGACAGAAAACATAACTGATATTTAATCAGAGACGTTCGTGGTCTCCTCTCACACACCGCCGTCTCTGCAGCCTCTTCCTGAAAGCTTTCTCTTTTAGAGGCAGACCACCACTTTCCTTGATTGAGGCAGTGCTTTACGTTATCAGGAGGAGATTATCAGTTAAAGGAGACATCTTTTATCTTTGTGCTCGGGGGGGAACAGAACTTAGAAACAAAGAATGCTGCCTAGATGATCTTTTAGTGTTTGACCTCGTATCCTTAATCACATTTTCCCGCCACATCTTGATGTCTCTGAGGTCGCAGCAAAGTCGCCCGTTTGAAGTGTTTTTTTACAACATGACTTAATTGATTAGGGCAGCAGCCTTTCTTGGCAGAGGGAATTTAATTGGAAGACGGAGACGTGATTACGTGAAGTGCTGATTAAATGAGAGGACCAAAAGCATGTAGCCTGTCTCTGTTTTTACTTCCCAACATCCGATCATAATCAGAGGCTCTGGTGATAAAGGCAATTACATTACTTCAACAAGCAGAGGACAACAACTTAACCAGTGGAGGAAGAGAATGATTACACCTAATTGTCTTTGTACAAGAGGACAGAATCAGAGCCATCCATCTGGAGACTAAAACACAGAAAGACTACCGGGCAGATCTATCCGTCCAGTACGGGAAGCCTGACCCTCAGAGTGGCTCTATTTGTTTTCAGACATATTTCTGAATCCATTCCTCAAGGCCGCGGTTCATTTACTCTGACCCGTCCAGCTAACAACTCCTCTTGTATCTCGGAGATAAGTTTTAAACACCCTACCGGATCAGACGGAGTAAAATGGAGAGCTGAGAGAACCGTCCCTCCTCTTAAAGATAACTCATTTAGCCAGCAGACTCATTGGTATTCCTTCCCTCAGTTAGTCCCATTGTGTCACCTCATCGCTGATCCACAAAGCAATTAGGATCACACATGACCCAGATCATCCACTTCACCCTCTCCCTCCTGACACAGGTACACTACCCGGGTTTTAGTCTCAGATCTTTCTCCTAGAAGCCGTCCGAGCTTTAAATCAGTGACCTCCTCTGAAGTTAGAACGGATCCAGTCTGTGATGTGTAGTGCTTGTTTGTGCATATGTAATAAACTATCTATCTAAAGGCTGTTAGTCCTCTCAGGATGGATACAAATGAGACTAAATTAAGTTAATTAATTAATTAATTATTACTAAAATGATTAAAAGGTTTAATGTTTACAACATTACATGTTTGAAGGCGTCAGAGTATCAGCGGAGCGACATCCTGCCGTCACCACGCTGAGCAGTCTGCTCT
>CM025833.1:22345705-22352786 GCA_014673565.1 Sebastes schlegelii
GTCTGTTAACACCCAGATTAACCTAGATTCTGTTTCAGACTCTGAAGATACGACAACACGTTGAAATATTTCCCTTGTTTATTATCAGCAATTAGTCAAATACATATAAACAAAGAGTAGGAAAAGTCAGAGTTCATCAGCAACTGTGTTTCTCACAAAGTTATCAATATTATCAGTATCGCTGTCAGCGCTCCACATTCACGCCTCCAGGTCGTTTTTTTTTAGTTTCTTTTTTTTGCATAACAACTTGTGCCGTAAAAAAGGAAACACGTTATGATACAACAATAAATAATAATACAAAAGAAATATTTAGCACTTTATTTACAACTCATATTCCAAGAGATATAAATTAAACATTCCGTCAACTCACGAGCAACAAAACCCCACAAAATATTAAACTGCCGTCGGCTGGCGATGACAGGAAGTCTCCTACTGATCAATCATGGTCTGATCACTTTGGGAAGTCTCCTACTGATCAATCATGTTCTGATCACTCATGGTCTGATCACTTTGGGAAGTCTCCTACTGATCAATCATGTTCTGATCAATCATGTTCTGATCACTTTGGGAAGTCTCCTATTGAACAATAATGTTCTGATCACTTTGGGAAGTCTCCTACTGATCAATAATGTTCTGATCACTTTGGGAAGTCTCTTACTGATCAATCATGGTCTGATCACTTTGGGAAGTCTCCTACTGATCAATCATGTTCTGATCACTCATGTTCTGATCACTTTGAGAAGTCTCCTACTGATCAATCATGTTCTGATCAGAACTGAGAGAGAGACATCTCAAGAATCTAAATCAACTTTTGGGTCATCAATCATTTGTATTTTTGCAGACTTGATGGTTTCTTGTTAGAGAAAACTATTAATGACTCATTTGTAACATTTGTAACCAAAGACCTGATGGCGTATAAAGGATAATAGATATTAAGCATTAATAAAATATCAGCATTAATAAAGTTATTACTTGTAATTCATAACCCTTCAGACCGGATGCTGTATAAGAAAGTGATATGAAAAGCTGTTTGGACCCGATTCTGGGTCCGGATACTTTGAAGGTGGGTCCTTCAAACCTGAGGACATGGGGGGGGGGGTGTCCCAGAGACCAACGCTGGTGGTTCATTTGGACACTCCCTGTCAAAACGTCTTCAAATGGCCAACGGGTTCTGCAGTCTGAGTCGATGATAGTAATGTCAATTAATAATTTACAAAAGTAAAATAGCATAACGTTGAGCTGCAGTCAGACAATCGTCAGAGAATAAAGTCGTAGTGGACGCGTAGCTGTACATCCTAGAAAGGTAAAGTCGAGACCACAGAAAAAGATCCTATGTACACTGAGCCCCGCCATATCACACGCACTGGAAGAGGTAATAGAAGAGAAGTATTAACAAACGGTGAGTTCTGTTTGCAAAAAGAGTCTACGTTTTTACATTTCTAGCACAAGACTGTACACCATCTTGTATTGAGAGAGGCAGTTTCCTATGGCGAAGCTAGACGGACATACATATCATGCTGCACTAATATAGTGCAAAATTATGCCTGAAAACGGAGAAGAGAGAGGCAGGCAGAAGAGATGGAGGCTCTGGGAATCAGTATGGGTTTCTCTTCCTGTAAGATGGAACCAGGCCACGTCTGGATGTTCTCAGTGGGACAGAGGAGGACGAGCGTCCTGAGGACATGATCCCACTCAGCTGGGACAAAACTAACAAAAAGACAAATGAAGATTTGTGCTTTTGGAGCTAAATGGTAGTTTTGGGGCGACCCTCTCCGACAGCCGTGGCGTGGATGTTGCTGGCAGTAGTAGATGGCAGAGAAGCGAAGGCAAACTTCCAGAAGAAGATAAAGAATTCATGAAGGCTCTCGTGAAACAAAGTCTCAAAATGTAAAATCAAAACAAAGAGACCGGTTAAATCAAGGCTGCTGATGGAGAGATGGATCCTGGTTGTTGAACTTTGAGGTTTCTCTTCCTATCAGAATCCTCGTGCCCGGGGTGTCCACGTGAAGGTTGGACAACGCCCAGCGGCAGCTCTGACATCGACGGTTTCCATAGCAACCCTGTGTTGTCCCGCGGTAGGACTAATGTCTGTAGGTCGCTGCGGTCAGCGGGAAGACTTCTACATGTCGGCGTCTCCGTCGTAGGCCAGAGTCAGCGGCTTCAGTCGGTTGTTCATCTGCCGTCGCTGTGGCTTCTTTGGCTTTTTGCTGGAGAACAAAGAAAGAAAGAAAGAAACAGGGAGAAGATGTTTAGAGGATGTGATCTGATTTAACCTCTCCTAACCTTTAGCCTTCAGTGTGAGACGCATGAAGTCAGGATGTCTCCATGTCCCTGACTTGTTATGCACTATACCATTGTCTTTTCACTGACTCCAAATCACACATCATTTACATTTCAGTCACACATTTCCAATAACTGATTAGAATAAAAGAGAATAGCATGTTCAATTCGTCATTGAATTTGATCCATTTCACTGATGTATGAGAGACAAATTTGAACAAGTCCTCAAAAGCTAACAACAAGTAAGGGATAATGTACAGCTAGCAGATAATGGGATATTCGCGTCGGGGTGCAGCATCGCCCCGTTGGGGATTGGCCCCATCGGGGATCGACCCTATCGGGGATAGATTGGCACCCCGTCGGGGATTGGCGCCCCGTCGTATCACGATTCCAGAAACGCACAGCGTCACCTGGTTAATGTGGTGAAATGACGCTAGCACTATATAACGGAATAACTTTCCATAAGCAAATAACATCTGGCAGAATGTTCATCCTGATGGGCTGAAGCCAGTTTCAGTTGTCTAAGTGTTTATTTTCATACTGTAGAGGAATGATTAGAAGAGGTTGGCTAAAAAAAACGAATTCAACATCTTGAACAAGTTGTAATACTTTGCAGAAGTGCATTAATGTACTAATGTAATAAAGTAGTGAAATGTGGGAGAGCCATGTTCAGTAGTCAGTGTAGACAGGTAATACAGCGGATATATGTTATAGATTTAAGGAATATACAACAAGACAAGTCAGCTGTTGTATTGTTCTGATTAGCTGTTAAATTGTAGACGTACTGTAGCAGCTTGAGGAAATATACATTATATACTGTTTCATATAATGCATTGAAATGAGACTTTAGGACAGTTACTTCATACTGTATGTTTAGATGAATGGTTTGATCCAGTTGAACTCATGAAAACAGAAACTGATGAGAATGACTGAGTGTCTGCATGGAACGTGTACGGAGGACCGCCAGATGGCAGCAGAGGGCAGATATTCCAGTGATGTCTGGCCTGCTGGACTCGTCGTGATGACTCATCCTGAGGCTGGAGAGCTGTTGGCATCCTGATAGTTGAACAGTGAGACCCTCTCAGGCTCGGCTATCATTAAAGGAAGACTAATAATAATTATATATAATTATCTCAACAGCATCATTTGAAATTTAATTTATTAGTTTGGAACTGAATTTCAATAAACTTGAAACTGAAAGTAATATATAAACATTACCAAACAAGTCATTAAAGTGTGTTTCAGAACGCTGAACCGTGGTAGTGACGCCGTGGTAGTGACGCCGTGATAGCGACACCGTGATAGCGACACCGTGGTAGCACCGTGATAGCGACACCGTGGTAGCACCGTGATAGCGACACCGTGGTAGCGACACCGTGGTAGCACCGTGGTAGCGACACCGTGGTAGCACCGTGGTAGTGACACCGTGGTAGCACCGTGATAGCACCGTGGTAGCGACACCGTGGTAGCGACACCGTGGTAGCACCATGATAGCGACACCGTGGTAGCGACACCGTGGTAGCACCGTGATAGCGACACCGTGGTAGCGACACCGTGGTAGCACCATGATAGCGACACCGTGGTAGCGACACCGTGGTAGCACCGTGGTAGCGACACCGTGGTAGCACCGTGATAGCACCGTGGTAGCGACACCGTGGTAGCGACACCGTGGTAGCACCATGATAGCGACACCGTGGTAGCGACACCGTGGTAGCACCGTGATAGCGACACCGTGGTAGCGACACCGTGGTAGCACCATGATAGCGACACCGTGGTAGCACCGTGATAGCACCGTGATAGCGACACCGTGGTAGCGACACCGTGGTAGCACCATGATAGCGACACCGTGGTAGCGACACCGTGGTAGCACCGTGATAGCACCGTGATAGCGACACCGTGGTAGCACCGTGATAGCGACACCGTGGTAGCGACACCGTGGTAGCGACACCGTGGTAGCACCGTGATAGCGACACCGTGGTAGCACCGTGATAGCGACACCGTGGTAGCGACACCGTGGTAGCACCGTGATAGCGACACCGTGGTAGCGACACCGTGGTAGCACCATGATAGCGACACCGTGGTAGCGACACCGTGGTAGCACCGTGATAGCACCGTGATAGCGACACCGTGGTAGCACCGTGATAGCGACACCGTGGTAGCACCATGATAGCGACACCGTGGTAGCGACACCGTGGTAGCACCGTGATAGCGACACCGTGGTAGCACCATGATAGCGACACCGTGGTAGCGACACCGTGGTAGCACCGTGATAGCGACACCGTGGTAGCACCGTGATAGCGACACCGTGGTAGCGACACCGTGATAGCATCGTGGTAGCACCGTGGTAGCACCGTGGTAGCGACACCGTGGTAGCAGCATCGTGGTAGCACCGTGGTAGCACCGTGGTAGCGACACCGTGGTAGCGACACCGTGATAGCACCGTGGTAGCGACACCGTGATAGCGACACCGTGGTAGCGACACCGTGGTAGCACCGTGATAGCACCGTGATAGCGACACCGTGGTAGCACCGTGATAGCGACACCGTGGTAGCACCATGATAGCGACACCGTGGTAGCGACACCGTGGTAGCACCGTGATAGCGACACCGTGGTAGCACCATGATAGCGACACCGTGGTAGCGACACCGTGGTAGCACCGTGATAGCGACACCGTGGTAGCACCGTGATAGCGACACCGTGGTAGCGACACCGTGATAGCATCGTGGTAGCACCGTGGTAGCACCGTGGTAGCGACACCGTGGTAGCAGCATCGTGGTAGCACCGTGGTAGCACCGTGGTAGCGACACCGTGGTAGCGACACCGTGATAGCACCGTGGTAGCACCGTGGTAGCGACACCGTGATAGCGACACCGTGGTAGCACCGTGATAGCGACACCGTGATAGCGACACCGTGATAGCGACACCGTGGTAGCACCGTGATAGCGACACCGTGATAGCGACACCGTGGTAGCGACACCGTGATAACGACACCATGGTAGCGACACCTTGATAGCGACACCGTGGTGACGACCTGTCAATCAGCAGGTAGCCCCGCCCTAAAGCATCCCCTGCTTTATGGTCTATCTGACTCTAAATGGGACCATCATTTACTAAATGAACATCATGCTGTATTGAAGAAGACTTGAAACTAGAGGTTGAGACCATAAACTCATGTTTACGATGTTTACTGAGGTCATAAATCAAGAGAGAAGTAGAAGCTAATTTTCTCATTGACTTCTATAGAACCAGAGGAGTCGCCCCCTGCTGGCTGCTAGAGAAGATGCAGGTTTAAGGCTTCACTGTTCAGACCCGGGTGTTGCCCCTTGGTCTAGACAAGTAACATCTTTAAATGCTACCAATCATATACCAAACCTCTAAAGTTTAGTGTGTCAGGTACGTGGTGTGTTGGATGGAAGCTGGACGGCGGCTCACCTCCTGGCAGTGATCCACGGAGGATTGGTGTTTACGGGCTCTGGATGTGTGTGTGTGAACGTCAGGCACAGTGAGTTAGTGTGGTGAGGCTCTGACTACGTGATGAGAGTTTCAAAGTGTGGTGGTGGTGGAAGGGGTGTCAGTGACGGAGGCTGTGGTTGCTGTGATGGCGGAGGCTGTTGGAGCGCTGCCTCATATTGCTGCTGCTGGTGGTGCTGCTGTTGGTGCTGTTGGAGTTGTTGGTGCTGTTGGTGCTGTTGGTCCTGTTGGTACTGTTGGTGTTGGAGTTGTTGGAGTTGGTCCTGTTGGTGTTGGTGCTGTTGGTTCTGTTGGTGCTGTTGGTCCTGTTGGTGTTGGAGTTGTTGGTGTTGGTGCTGTTGGTGCTGTTGGTGTTGTTGGAGTTGTTGGAGTTGGTCCTGTTGGTGTTGGTGCTGTTGGTTCTGTTGGTGCTGTTGGTTCTGTTGGTGCTGTTGGTCCTGTTGGTGTTGGTGTTGGTGTTGGTGCTGTTGGTCCTGTTGGAGTTGTTGGTGTTGTTGTCCGTGCCGCTGTAACTCGTCCTGCTCTAGTTTCTGGCAGGCAGGACAGGTGTACGGCTCTGACTCGCTGTTCGGGTCCATCCAGTAAACCCCGTCTGAGGGGGACTCGGAGCTCGACTTGCAGCGAAGCCAACACCCATAATAACTGAGCGGGGGTTGGGGGGGGGGAGTATGAGGATGAATGTGGAGAGAAAGAAAACAAAGAAAACAAGAAATGAAGGAGAAATGATGAAGGGACTCAACGTAACATAAAGAATGAAATGAAATGAATAAATGAATAACTAGGCAGTGATGTAACGGACGTCACACCTCATTAAATACCATTTGTTAAAATAATAAACTAGCTAAATAAATCAGGAAAGTTCATCAGTTTACTTTCATCAACTGTGTTTTCCTCATTTCATTTGTAAGAGTTCTTCACTTTATGAATATTTACTATATTAACATCTAAACATTGTGACCTCCGTTACATCACTGGATGCAGGTGATGAACGGAACAGAACACACAGAGACAGACGGGGACATCAGAGCTGGTAGATATACGTTACCATGCTAAGTACGTCATGGAGATGATGAAGACGAGCAGAACAAACGCTCCTGCTGCTACTCCGTAGACCCAGGTCTTCAGCTTCCCATCTGCACAGACAATCACACACACTTACCATCAGTACACTGTAGGGACATATATACAGTTATATACACAGTATATACAGTATATACTGTTTATATACAGTATATAGAGTATATATACAGTTTATATACAGTAAATACAGCACACATACAGTATGTGTGCTGTATTTACTGTATATAAACTGTATATATACTGTATATAT
>CM025833.1:22352886-22412184 GCA_014673565.1 Sebastes schlegelii
TGTTACTGATAGAGAGTTCAATCATCCACCAAACAACTCACAACAAGAGTCAACACCAACAGGAGAATACACTGTTTACCATCGGCATCGGGGCCCCCACATCAGCTGTGCTGCTCATCCCACAAATACATGATCCAACAAGAGTGACATCATTGTGAAGGTCAATAAACAGGCTTTCCAACCATGTCAAATACAATGACCATTAGCATTGGAACAACAGAGAAATAATCGACCAAACACAAGTTTATGAAGTTTCTTTTCCCAGTTTATTACAGTTACGCCTGGCTCTAAAAATTGCGTCTGCCTCGATCTCGTGAGGTCATCGTTGCCCACGTGGTCACGACGTCAGAGCGAGTCGGCATCAAGTCGGACACAAATCTAACTGGCATGCATTGAGCGGCGATCGGTGATGGATTCTGTGCAGGCCTTTCTCATCTCCAACCAGCCTGCAGTGTTGGCCTGGATTTAATAGCTTAGTGGGCGATGTGTGGGGGTGCGTTCACAGCCTACAAGGACGTGGGATATGTGCGTTGTGTTCAGTGGTGACGCGAGGTCGTCCGACACTGCAGACGGGGAGGGGGAACCTGCGGTGCTTCATAGGAGGCTCTGCAGGCAGACAGGATGAGGACGTTACAGTTTTTTTTTGTTCTAGTAGAAACATAAAAGACGTCAGTATGAACCTGAGAATGAGCTGATACGGGACCTTTAATGAGTTTTCCATATTTAGTTTCACATCGTTTTGCTTGCGTGACGCTGACGCTCTCTGGGACCTTTATCTCGTCAGACGTAGGGTATTAAAGAGCTGAGTCAGCGTTCAGCGGGGACAGGTGGATGAAGGGACGGACAGAGGACAGTCAGCAGCTGACTTCATCAACCTGCAGACGGACTCCCGAACACACCGAGAACAAGTAAAACCTGCTCATTTCTCTTCTTCTGTCACGACACTTCATGTTCTACTGTATATCACATCTACTTCATGTTCTACTGTATCACATCTACTTCATGTTCTACTGTATATCACATCTACTTCATGTTCTACTGTATATCACATCTACTTCATGTTCTACTGTATATCACCATCTACTTCATGTTCTACTGTATATCACATCTACTTCATGTTCTACTGTATATCACATCTACTTCATGTTCTACTGTATATCACCATCTACTTCATGTTCTACTGTATATCACATCTACTTCATGTTCTACTGTATATCACCATCTACTTCATGTTCTACTGTATATCACCATCTACTTCATGTTCTACTGTATATCACATCTACTTCATGTTCTACTGTATATCACCATCTACTTCATGTTCTACTGTATATCACCATCTACTTCATGTTCTACTGTATATCACCATCTACTTCATGTTCTACTGTATATCACCATCTACTTCATGTTCTACTGTATATCACCATCTACTTCATGTTCTATATCACCATCTACTGACTGATCTATAGTGACCTCTACACTGAACTGGGAACCAGTTAAACTCTCTGACTCCACCAGCTGAATCTGTTGATGTTTTCAGTGTGTTCTCTCCTCAATGTGAGCGATGATTGATGATGATGATGAATGATGAGCCGGCGCTGCTTTTGGTGACATTTGTTTGACAGAATTGTTTCCTGGATGTTGTTTCTGTGTTCTATATCTGCTGTTGAGCCCTCTCATGGTTCCTCTGCAGCTGGAGGACATATGAGGACATCTACTGGACCTGTTGGATGTTTAACAATGTGGTACCTGTTGCTGTGTGTCTGGTTGGTTTCTACAGCTCACCTGTTGTTTTCCTCAGACGTCCTCACAGACTCTAACATTCAGCATCGTCTCACCTCAGATCCTGGATTAACAAAAACTCTCCCCCTTTTCCTCGTTAACGGGCGATAAGTCAGCGGGCGATCCCGACTGACTTCACTGTCTTCAGAGTCTCTAACGCTCCAAACTGTCAGGTCCATGTTCAAAGGGGTCCCTTGACCTCTGACCATTGAATTCCATAAATTATGTCTCACTGTAAAGCTGAGACTCTGGTGGATCCAATGAGCCCAACTGGATTCATGTGTGACGATGTTAGTCACCATAGGAGACATTTCATTGACCATTGGCTTTCCTAGCTAGATTGACAATAAGGGGGTTTCTGCTCGCCATCCAATCAACGAAAAATGCAGAAATCTCCAAATGTCAAAAGTTTTTAATCCCAAATCACTGCATGTCTTTTTCTATGGTGTTCCTCAAGGTCTTGGTGTCTTAATGTGGTATTCTGGAGGGATTATTGATCATTTTTATCAATTCTCCAGTGGTAAAAAAATGGTTAAATTTAGCACCAAATCTGTGGAACAAATGGTTCAACCCCAAAAACTGCTGCAACAACTTATGAGACATAATAGAGCATGAGGATGACCATCAGATACTTCTATCATCATGTTCTGAACCCTTATACACTTCTACGATTCATTTCAAATAATGAATTCATGTTTATTTCTGATTTATGACTAGAACAACTTGACACAGAGTGCTGAGCAGCATCTCTAATTAATCTCCAGGTTCCCAGCTTTCAGAAGATGTTCACTGCTTCTATGTGACATCTACTGTTGACCTGAATTGCGTTGCTGGGCAACAGTTTGGGTCCATGTTTACTTCCTGTCAGCTGGATGTGATTCACATCCACTGCAAACAGGATATAAACTAGGACCCATTTAGTATGTTTACATTTATAAAACCGTGTTTATGGTCTACAGTATATATTGTATATTTGTGACATCACAAATGGACAGAAATCCTAACGGCTTGAATCGGACATATCAGCATACTGTTTTGACTTTTTGCGTTTCGTTTTCAACTGAAGGCTAACTGTTAATGTTAGCTAACGTTTTGTTTAAATTTGAATCGGACATATCAGCATTACCGTATCGACTTTTGGCGTCAGGTTTCCGACTGAGACCAAAATCAAAGTCTCCAGTTTTATATTAACGTTACACCTGTTGAGGAATCGCTGAGGAAAAAGTGTCTGGCTGGCGGCATCCATCAAGAGGAGCTAACGTATGAAGAAACCGTCGTATGTTACAGATTGTCTTTATGAAGATATGATCAGACTTTAAAAGATGTTTCTCTGTTTCAGGCTGATCCAACGTCTGCCCTGAACGAGGAGGTTTCTGAGGAGAGAGGATGGAGAACGTCTCCTCGCAACAAAACACTTCGTCCTTGACGGCTTCAGTGAACTGGGAGCGCTGAGGCCCGTCCTCTTCCTCCCGTTCTCCATCATGTTCGTGGTGTCGCTCTCGGCCAACTCCCTGCTGCTGTACGTCGTCGTCTCACAGAGGAGCCTCCACTCTCCGATGTGCGTCCTCATCGCCGGCATGGCGTGCGTGGACCTGAGCCTCCCGTTGTTCTGCGTTCCCCACATGCTGCTGAGCTTCCTGCTGGACTGGAGGGGGATCTCTCTGAGCGGCTGCCTGACTCAGATGTACTTCATTCATTTCGTAGCGGCTTTTCAGTCCACGCTGCTGGTGTGGATGGCGCTGGACCGCTACTTCGCCATCTGCACGCCTCTCTACTACCACGAACGCATGTCTTTACCGAGCTTCCTCAAGTTCATCGTCCCGCTCGTGGTCAGAAACTTCCTCCTGATCACGCTGTTTGTGGGTCTTGCAGGAACTTTGTCCTTCTGCACCACTAACGTGATGAACCACTGTTTCTGTGAGCACATGGCGTTGGTGCAGCTGGCCTGTGGAAGCACCGCCGTCAACAACGTGGTCGGGTTACTGACCATATTCCTCAACCCGGTAGCCGACTTCATCTTCATCGCCGCCTCCTACGTGGTCATATTCAGCTCTGTGCTGAGTTCCGGCAAGTCGGGCGTCAAAGCGCTCCACACCTGCGTCACCCACATCGTGGTCATCACCGTCAGCCTGACCATCGCGCTCGTCGCTTTCCTTTCGTATCGGATCAGAAACGGACTTCCCGCCGCGGTCCGGGTTTTCATCAGCACCATGTACCTGCTGTTCCCGAAGTTGTTTCAACCCAATCGTCTACGGCATCAGAACCGCCGAGATCCGACAGCACATCCTGAAGACACTGACGGGCGGTCGCTTTGTCCGGACTGAGCCCCGTTCTTAAAAAACGATTAAAGAACTCCGATATAAACTGTCTCCATTGTATGGAAGCTCATTTCTATGGTGTCTCAGAGGTGTTCCTTTTAGGGATGCACCGATACCCGGGTTCGATACTGTGCTCATGTACTCGTACTTGCAAAACGGCAACGATACCATTTTACAGCAATGTGACGTTAGCCTCTTGTCAGCATCTTTCAGGTCCTATCGCACGCGCTCACGCTTCACCTCCCCGACGGGGCTGGCGAGATGGGCTGATGGTGCAGCCGACCCCGCGGGGGCCGGGATCCCACCTCAGCCGGCGCGCACCGACCCTCACTTTCATTGCACCACGGGGTTTTGCTTGCACACTCCAGCTGGCTGTTAACGAGGGTCTTTTGGCACAGAGAAGTACTGATATCGGTACTCGGTATCGGAGAGTACCCAAATGTAAGTACTTGTACTCGGTCTGAATAAAGTGGTATCGGTGCATCCCTAGTTCCTTTTATTTTGTTAAGTAAAATTCAGAACTGGAAGATTCCTTGTCATGTGAAGTGATTTCCTCCCACGCCAACCTTTTCTCACTCCCTACTCGTCACATACCGCCACTTGGTCGGCACCACCTGAAGGAATAACATTTTAGATCTGATGTCATTCAGTGTTCAATATATTTAACATAAAAAACATTATATACACAATAAATTACAGTGTTGAAATTACTTGGTAAGTTGTTATGAAGTTCAACAGGTCATAATTCTCTCTCTAATATCTATTTTATATCAATTTATTATATCTTATATCTAGAACGACAATCTAGTTTACGCTGGCATTAACACAATATATTTACATTTAAACTGCTATTCTTATTCATTTATACCATTCTTGCATTTTTACACAATAAATAAATATGTCATTAAATGTAGCAAAATTAGTAGCTATTAATTCATTGTTAAAATGTGACATAATAGACCCCATGATGACACATGTTGAGTGACAGACCCCTCATTTGCATAATGAGGCTGAAATGTTTAAAGAAATTAATACAGAAATAAATAAGAGCTGAAATGCAAAGGGAATGTCATACATTAATAATTAAATGAATAAATAAATAAATATACACATTTATAAATACATATAAAATAAATAAAAATAAATACATAAATAAAAGATAAATGCAAACATAAATAAATACATTTAAAAATTAATTTTAAAAAAATACATAAATAAACAAAGGGGAAAATTAAATAGAAGAGTAAATAAATAAGGGAATTAATACAAAGATAAATAAATGAAGAAGCAAATTAAAACAGAAATATCATTAATTCATGGCTACAGTTATTTAAAAAAAATTTAAATGGCAGAAATGTGTAAAGAAATGAACACAGAAATACATAAGTTTGGGGAAATAAATAAGGGAAAATTGTGCATTAATAAATAAATACACACTTTTAAAAATAAATATTAAATAAATTAAAAAAATAATGTATAAATAAATACATAGATAAAAAGTAAATGCAAAATAAATAAATACGTTTAAAAATTAATAAAGAAAACATAAATAAATGAACAAAAGGGAAAATTAAACAGAAATAATACAAAGATTAAAAAAATAATGAAGCAAATTAAAACGGAAATATAAATTAATGTCATATTTTATTAATTAATTAATTGCTACATCTATTTTAAATATTTATGTTGCTGCATTTAATGACATTTTTATTCATCGAATTATTTATTTATTTATTCTTTCATATTTTTTTTATTTGCATCTTCAGTCCTCCGTAAGGAACCTCACTGTTTGTTAATCACCCAGCTGGGAGGGACTGATCTCCAGGTGGGAGGGGCTGGTCTCCAGCTGGGAGGGACTGGTCTTCAGGTGGGAGGGACTGGTTTCCAGGTGGGAGGGACTGGTCTCCAGGTGGGAGGGGGCTGGTCTCCAGGTGGGAGGGACTGGTCTCCAGGTGGGAGGGACTGGTCTCCAGGTGGGAGGGACTGGTCTCCAGGTGGGAGGGGCTACAGACAGAAGCAGGTGGATGTAATGTAGAGAGTTGAGGTGTGAAGGTTGAAATACTTTAATTCAGAGCTGTTCTAGAAGCTGGAGATGAGTCCTTCCTGGCTGCTGATTCACGGAGAACGTTTCTAAATAAAGAACGGCAGCTTTCTGGTGAGTTTTAACTTGTTTTGTTCACACAAACTCTAAAAGTTTGGTAAAGTTTGGTAAACTTCCTGGATCAATAACTGATCAGAGAAACGTTGTTAGAACACCAACGAGGGCTCTTTCTAACCGTAGAGAGGTAGACTACCAGCTACAAACTCATTTATATCACAACCAGCTGTTTGCAGCCGGCTGTGAGACCAGTGGTCTGGGACCGTCTACCGTGCAATGCCGAAAAAGAGAAAAATATTCAATAATTTCACCTTTATAAAGTGTAGTGGTCACCAAAATGTCTTAATCAGTTTACTAAGTCTAATCAGGAAGAGACCATTGATGTGTGAAGACATTTTGTTGTTACTACACTGCATAATACTGAAGGTATTGAATATTTTTGTAGCATCACTTTTCATCGTTGAACTTTGTAGACGGTGTACTACCTCCCAAATCACTTTACACATCGATGGCCTCGTCCTGGTTGTACTACATAGTTTGGAAAAATTTACTTTTGCATCATTTTTGGTGTGTTTTTATTGGGAAAAATGTTCAATAACTTCAGTTTTTACAGTGTAGTACCACTAAAATCACTTCCTGGTTGTACTACAACACATATGTTGGAAAAATGTGATTTTGAATAATTTTAGTGATTTTTTTATTGGGACAAATATTCAATCATTTCAGTGTCATGCAGATTAGTACTGTTAAATTCAGTTCAACCACCAGAGGTCTCCTGTTGGTGATGCAACAGCATTTATTTTAGAAAAATGTACTTTGTAATAATTTCTGATGAATTTTTATTGGGAAAAATGTTCAATAACTTCACAGTTCTATAGTGCAGTGACACCAAAATGTCTTCACACATCAATGGTTTCCTTTTCTGGTTATATTACAGTCGGTTTAATTTATAGGGAAGTCCGCCCGTTACGATGGTCTCTATGGCAACGGTACACATAAAAATAGCCGCCGCTGTGACCGTCCTGCCATGTTGATCTGAACGGGGATGTCCGTTCTACTCCTATTCTAATTCTATGAAAGCACTACTGTAGAACAGTGAAGTTATTGAATATTTTTCCCATTAAAATAAATCACCAACGTTATGTAAAAGCATGTTTTTCCCAAATAAATGTTGTAGTATCAGCAGGAAGAGACCGCTGATGTGTGAAGTGATTTTGGAGGTACTACACTGAATAACAGTGAAACTATTGAATATTTAATTTGTAGACGGTCCCTGACCACTTGTCTAATATATATTATATGTATAATATTTGATTAAAATGAGGTTGTAGCTCGTTGTCTACCTTACTATGAAGTTTGAATCTGTCGATATCTTTCCAACGTTACCAAACTTGTGCTAAATGCTACCGAGCTAAAAGAGCTGATGATGTTAATGTGTGAAGAAAAACACGAACACAAACTGTTAATATTTGTTTCAGTTTATTAAGGACAAGATTGATTTTCGTGTGATCTCGTGACATCGCCAGAGTCCAGCTGCCGCTCAAGGTAAGGTTAGTAGTATTACCAGTACTAGTATTATTTCCATGTATTTATTCTACATATCTACCATATGTTTGAGGAGGATACTTTGAAAAGATCTGAAAAAAACATACTGATTTAATTTATCATCAAATATATAATGGTATAACATTAAATGTATATTAACTAATTATATTAATGACAAGAATGTTTATAGGTATAATTATTTCATACAAATTGTAAATTTACTAACTTAGCATCATTACATTTACCAGTAAATGACAGTTCAGCCGTTTGGTAGGAAATGTTTTAAGATGGTAAAAAAAAAAGTTTATTTTTACTATTTTTTGGAACAAATCGTAGAATAAATGTATAAAATTAGTGAAAACAATTTCATAGAGGAGTATAATGAGAATTTTATGAAAAAAAGTCATAGTATAGTATGTCGAAAAATTTTGTGAATAAAGTCATATTAGAGTATGTCGAAATTTATTTAAAAAAAAACGTCAGAATATAGTATGTCTACTTTTTTTTTTTTTAAATCATAGTATAGTATCTCGAAAAATGTTATGAAAAAACAGTCATAGTATAGTAGAGGGGTATTCAACTCAAATTTAAAGAGGTCCAGTTAGAGAAAATGTCTTGAAGCAAAGGTCCGGAAGATCATAATGTCTAACTATTTAGTGTGATATATATTTAAGTAGCCTAGTAGTTGTATCAACATCTGCATGTAATCAATACCTGACTGTCAAATCAAATGAATTCAGTATGATTCAAAAACTCTTTGACAATATTTATTGTCACGTAACATAGAACTGAACATACACGTATGACTGCAGATATGTATAATGTTCTCTCATTAACTAAATAAAAGTAGGGCTGCATTTCAAAATAAGAGAAAGTAAATAAAATGTGAAACTTGTGCATGTTTAAATAAAGTGCTTAACTTCAGAAAATAAAATAAAGGGAGGAAAAGCTTGAATTTCCCCTTTTCGGTTTCACATCTCGACTCAACAGTCTTTACAATCTCAACACATCTTAACAAGTGAACAGTTTTAGAGTATGACTCTCTCCCCTCTTATATCCCACTCCCCCACGGTTTAGCTCAGTGAGAGACTTGAGGTCGAGCTTGTCCTGCCAGGATTTTAAACCTGGGCTTGAATGGAGTCAGGGCCATTCTCATACACATGTGGAGGTGCTCACTGGTGAGCCTGGAATGATATTTAGTTTTGATTATGTTCATTGTGGAGAAAGCTGCCTCGCAGTTGTATGTGGAGCCAAACATGGTCAAGATGTACAGGGCTACTTTCCTCAGACCTGGGCAAGCTGTCTCAGGGACCATTTGGAGCCAGAAAGTGGAAGGGTCAGTTCTTACAAACTGCTCTTTCAGGGCCACATCTGCTTGGAGATCAAACAATTGCATCTGGAGAGGCCCAGCATTTACCCATTTCAAGTGCTGTGTGACTTCCTTTGAGAACCCCCTGACATCTGTGATGAGAAAGGGTTCTGAATGAACATGGTGAGCTGCTGTCCGAAGCTGTCAAAACGGCTGCTGAAGTTTAAATCAGCTTATCAATAAAGTCAACAAAAGAAGACACATGTCCCCGTCCCTGTCCCTGTCCCTGTCCCTGTCCCTGTCCCTGTCCCTGTCCCTGTCCCTGTCCCTGTCCCTGTCCCTGCACTGCTGGAAGTGTGCACAGTCTCCCTGCAGGTCTTCCTTGAACACCTTGAGTTTCCTCTGAAAGGAGCGGACAGCTGTCATCAGTTCACAAATTGAATTGTCCTTGCCCTGTAGCCTCAAATTCAGTTCCTTCAGATGTGAAGTGATATCAACCAAAAAGGCCACATTCTCCATCTGGTTCTCATTTTCTAAAAAGAGAGAAAACTGTGTTGCCTTCTGACTTCTTAGCTCTGCCAAAAAAGATGCTACTTCCCTCCTGATGGACCAAAAGCAAGCGAACACCCTGCCTTTGCTGAGCCTTCTCACACTGTTGTCCAGCAAAAGATCATCAGCATTGGCATCAACTTCTCTGAGGAATTCCCTGAGCATGTGATGCTGATAGGAAGAGGATGCCCTGAGAAAATTGATCATTTTCATCATTGTATGAAGATGATCATCACCTCAGCATGCTCATCTGACAGGGAGGCACGGAGGACAGATTGATGAATGATGCAATGGTAAGCTATGAGCTCAGGATTGTCCTCTTTCAGTCTTGCTACAGCTCCTTTCTCTCTCCCTATCATAGCAGGGGCTCCATCTGTGGTTATTGAAACCACTTGTTTTAACTCTATTCCTCTCTTTAACATCTCCTTAATGGCCAGGTAGATGTCTTCTCCTCTTGTACTGGTCTGAAGGGGAGTGACACCTAACAGGTCTTCACAGAATGCTTTCTGGTCTGTGTTGAAAAGCCTGACATACAGTAACAGCTGAGCATTGTCACACATGTCAGTGGACTCATCCACAGCTAAGCCTACACATGGTGCCTTATGCATGGCTTCATCTAGCTGGGTTAGCACGTCCTGAGTTCATATTTCACTTTTCTTTGCAGCAGATGATGCTGACATGGGTATTTGCTTTATTTCATCATAGAGCTCTTGTTTTTGTTTTCCCTCAAGTAGTGTTTCAGCTACTGCACTCATGCATTCTTTGACAACCCCTCCATCAGTAAATGGCTTTTTGTGTTGACCCAAAATCCAAGCAGCTCTGAGGGAACACTCATGAGCACGTTGTTGGGCAGTGAATGTGTGGCTGTGGATCCTGGTGGACTGGTCTTATTGGGCTCTGACACTACTTCTTTTCTGTGATCTCACTTCAGATTTCAGTGGGTATGTTTGTTTTGTCTCATAATGGCGTTTCACATTGGCACTTTTAATAAGTGCCACGGTTTCTGAGACACACTGGTTTAGTGCTTCCAGTGGGAAGTATGAACAGAAATGAGTCTGTCCATTCCGGATTAAATGCTCTATTTTCGCTGTCCACTTTTCTTTTTTGGAGAGCGCCATTTGTTCCTTATTTTTCTCTCCCTTTCTCCGTCTCACTCGTCTGTTTCTCTCCCTTTGTTTTCTCTACATGTATCGCTATCTTTCTTTTTCTTCGTCTTTTCATGTGTAACTTGCCTCTAACTCTCTCATCTGTCTGCACTGTAGAGTCGCAATGTTTACCGCCTGGAATGCACAGACTTGATTGGCTGAGTGGTATCACGTGGGATGGCTTAACTCGCATGCAATTGGTCTGTGCGTTTCCTCATCCACTTAACCACTACCGTAAAGACTACAAAAGCTGCGGCGGTTAAAATAAACACGCCCCGTCAGGTTTTAAATCATAACCTTCTGTTTTGGCTATGGGTCCGGGTCCATATGGGACGGCTTCTGGGTCCGAACCCGGACCGCGGTCCGCCTGTTAGTGACCTATGGTATAGTATGTTGACATTTTTTTTTTTATTTTTTTTAAAACGTAATAGTATATTATGTTGAAAGATTTCATGACAAAAAAATCATAGTATAGTATGTCGAAAAATTTAGTGGAAAAAAAGTCATAATATAATATGTCGAAAAATTTTATGAAAAAACAGTTGTATGTTGAATTTTTTTTTTTTTTTTTTTTAAACGTAATAGTATATTATGTTGAAAAATTTCAGGACAAAAAAATCATTGTATAATATATCGAAAAAAAAAAATGTTTTAATCATAGTATAGTATGTCGAAAAACTTCATGAAAAAAATGTCACAGTATAGTATGTTGAAAAATGTTATGAAAAAAATTCAAAGTATAGTAAGTCTATAAATTTTATTAAAAAAACATCAAAGTATAGCATGTCGAAAAAAATTCATGAAAAGAAAGTCATAGTATAGTAAGTCTATACATTTTATTAAAAAAACATAGTATAGTATGTCAACATTTTTTTAAACGTAATAGTATAGTATGTTGAAAAATGTTATGAAAAAAAACGTCATAGTAAAGTATGTCTAAAACTTTCATTAAAAGAAACGTCATGGTATAGTATGTCAAGAAATTTCATGAAAAAAAGTCATAGTATGGTATGTCAAAAAATTCATGACAAGAAACGTCATAGTATAGTATGTCGAATCATTTTATGAAAAAAAAGTCATAGCATAGCATCTTGAAAAATTTCATGAAAAAAAATCACAGTATACTATGTCAAGAAATTTCTTAAAAAAACGTCATAGTATAGTAATGTCGAAAAATTTCATGACAAAAAAAAAATAGTATACTTTGTCAAAAAAAATCACGAAAAAAAGTCACAGTATAGTATGACGAATGATTTCATGAAAATAAACGTCGTATGTTGAAAGAATTCACAAAAAAAGTCATAGTGTAGCATGTCAAAAAATGTCATGACAAAAAAAAATACTTTTTTGTAGACTTTTTTTTACATGCCATAGTATGACTCGTGAAATAGCTCCAAGCGGTAGATATCTGGTTGGAATATGTGGAGGTTGGGAGTTTAATCCTTATGTGACATAGTGAGATTTTGAGGGATAACTTCAAATCAAGAAATTAAATAGAAAAAGAAACAGTCCTCAGTGTATCTGGTCGTATAGCTTAAGTGTGTAGATACCTGGTTGGAATACCTGGTTGGAATACCTGGTTGGAATACCTGGTTGGAATACCTGGTTGGAATACTGGAGGTTGTGACACAGTCTGTTTCAGGTCTAACTCCTAATGATCAAGTCAAATATACCAAGAGAACAGTCCTCAGTGTGGCATTGTGTGGTTGCTAAGTTCCCGGTTCTGGCTGAAGCAGAGCGGGGTTCCATCCCCACCCTCACATCGATGCCCGGTGCCCGACAGGGGAGAGAGACCAGCGTCTCCTCCCAGGGTTTACCGGAGATAACACTGGAGGGTTTACCAGAGATAACACTGGAGGGTTTACCAGAGATAACACTGGAGGGTTTACCAGAGATAACACTGGAGGGTTTACCAGAGATAACACTGGAGGGTTTACCAGAGATAACACTTGAGGGTTTACCAGAGATAACACTGGAGGGTTTACCGGAGATAACACTGGAGGGTTTACCTGAGATAACACTGGAGGGTTTACCGGAGATAACACTGGAGGGTTTACCTGAGATAACACTGGAGGGTTTACTGAGATAACACTGGAGGGTTTTACCTGAGATACACTGAAGGGTTTACCAGAGATAACACTGAAAGGTTTACCGGAGATAACACTGAAGGGTTTACCGGAGATAACACTGAAGGGTTTTACCAGAGATAACACTGAAGGGTTTACCGGAGATAACCACTGGAGGGTTTACCGGATATAACACTGGAGGGTTTACCAGAGATAACACTGAAAGGGTTACCAGAGATAACACTGGAGGGTTATGCAACAGAAAACACAAATTATAACAAATTTTACTTTGCGAAACGGGATGGTTTCCTTCCGGTGACTTTATATTTTACATAGGGTTAGGGTTATGGTTAGGGTTTATTTTATAAAGGGTTAGGGTTAGGGTTAATTTTATAGAGGTTAGGGTTATGGTTATCTTTTATATAGGGTTATGGTTAGGGTTATATTTTATACCCGGGTTCGGGTTATCTTTTCTCCTAGGGTTCGGGTTCATATTTTCTCATCGGGTTCGGGTTATCTTTTCTCTCGGGTTCGGGTTCGGGTTCTTTTCTCCCGGGTTCGGGTTCTCTTTTCTCTCGGGTTCGGGTTCTCTTTCTCTCGGTTCGGGTTCGGGTTCTCTTTCTCTCGGGTTCGGGTTCTCTTTCTCGGGTTCGGGTTCTCTTTTCTCTCGGTTCGGGTTCGGTTCCTTTTCTCTCGGGTTCGGGTTCTCTTTTTCTTCCCGGGTTCGGGTTCGGGTTCTCTTTTCTCTCGGGTTCGGGTTCTCTTTTCTCTCGGGTTCTGGTTCGGGTTCTCTTTTCTCCCGGGTTCGGGTTCTCTTTTCTCTCGGGTTCGGGTTCGGGTTTCTTTTCTCTCGGGTTCTGGTTCGGGTTCTCTTTTCTCCCGGGTTCGGGTTCTCTTTTCTCTCGGGTTCGGGTTTCTTTTTCTCTCGGGTTCTGTTCGGTTCTCTTTTCTCTGGGTTCGGGTTCTCTTTTTCTCGGGTTCTGGTTCGGGTTCTTTTCTCTCGGGTTCCTGGTTCGGTTTCTCTTTTCTCCCGGGTTCGGGTTCTCTTTTCTCTCGGGTTCTGGTTCTCTTTTCTCCCGGGTTCGGGTTCGGGTTCTCTTTTCTCCCGGGTTCGGGTTCTCTTTTCCTCGGGTTCGGGTTCTCTTTTCTCTCGGGTCTGGTTCGGGTTCTCTTTTCTCTCGGTTCGGGTTCGGTTCTCTTTTCCATCGGGTTCGGGTCTCTTTTCTCTCTGGGTTTGGTTCGGTTATCTTTTCTCCCGGGTTCGGGTTCGGGTTCTTTTCCTCGGGTTCGGGTTCTCTTTTCTCCCGGGTTCGGGTTTCTCTTTTATCTCTCGGTTCGGGTTCTCTTTTCTCTCGGGTTCTGGTTCGGGTTTCTTTTTCCCGGGTTCGGGTTCTCTTTTCTCTCGGGTTCGGGTTCTCTTTTTCTCGGGTTCTGGTTCGGGTTCTCTTTTCTCTAGGGTTCTGGTTCTCTTTTCTCTCGGGTTCTGGTTTCGGGTTCTTTTCTCCCGGGTTTAGGGTTCTCTTTTCTCTCGGGTTCGGGTTCTCTTTTCTCTCGGGTTCGGGTTCGGGTTTCTCTTTTCTCTCGGGTTCGGGTTCTTTTCTCTCTGGGTTCGGGTTTCTTTTCTCTCGGTTCGGGTTCGGGTTCTCTTTTCTCTCGGGTTAGGGTTCTCTTTTCTCCCGGTTCGGGTTCGGGTTCTCTTTTCTCTCGGGTTCGGTTCGGGTTCTCTTTTTCTCTCGGGTTCTGGTTCGGGTTCTCTTTTCGGGTTCGGGTTCTCTTTTCTCTCGGGTTTCGGGTTTCTCTTTTCTCTCGGGTTCTGGTTCGGGTTCTCTTTTCTCTCGGGTTACTGGTTCGGGTTCTCTTTTCTCCCGGGTTCGGGTTTCTCTTTTCTCGGGTTCTGGTTTTCTTTTCTCCCGGGTTCGGGTTCTCTTTTCATCTCGGGTTAGGGTTCGGGTTTTCTCTTTTCTCCAGGGTTAGGGTTATATTTTATAGGGTTCGGGTTATTTTACATCGGGTTCGGGTTATATTTATTCTGGGTTAGGATTCTACCAGCAAACATTTTTTCTATCTTTTTGTAACAATTCAGTTAAATGTCTGTTTTCTGTTGCATAACCCTTCAGTGTTATCTCTGGTAAACCCTCCAGTGTTATCTCCGGTAAACCCTCCAGTGTTATCTCTGGTAACCCTCCAGTGTTTATCTCTGGTAAAACCCTCCAGTGTTATCTCCGGTAAACCCTCCAGTGTTATCTCTGGTAAACCCTCCAGTGTTATCTCCGGTAACCCTCCAGTGTTATCTCCGGTAAACCCTCCAGTGTTATCTCAGGTAAACCCTCCAGTGTTATCTCTGGTAAACCCTCCAGTGTTATCTCAGGTAAACCCTCCAGTGTTATCTCTGGTAAACCCTCCAGTGTTATCTCCGGTAAACCCTCCAGTGTTATCTCCGGTAAACCCTCCAGTGTTATCTCAGGTAAACCCTCCAGTGTTATCTCCGGTAAACCCTCCAGTGTTATCTCTGGTAAACCCTCCAGTGTTATCTCCGGTAAACCCTCCAGTGTTATCTCTGGTAAACCCTCCAGTGTTATCTCTGGTAAACCCTCCAGTGTTATCTCCGGTAAACCCTCCAGTGTTATCTCCGGTAAACCCTCCAGTGTTATCTCCGGTAAACCCTCCAGTGTTATCTCCGGTAAACCCTCCAGTGTTATCTCCGGTAAACCCTCCAGTGTTATCTCAGGTAAACCCTCCAGTGTTATCTCCGGTAAACCCTGGGAGGAGACGCTGGTCTCTCTCCCCTGTCGGGCACCGGGCATCGATGTGAGGGTGGGGATGGAACCCCGCTCTGCTCCAGCCAGAACCGGGAACTTAGCAACCACACAATGCCACACTGAGGACTGTTCTCTTGGTATATTTGACTTGATCATTAGGAGTTAGACCTGAAAACAGACTATGTCACATAAGGATCGAACCCACAACCTCCAGTATTCCAACCAGGTATCTACACACTCCGCAAAAGCTGGGGAACGATAGTCTGGATGGGTGGGGGAAGAAGGTGGGAAAAGGGGGAGAAAGGGGAGAGAGGAAAAGAAAGAAAAACAGAGAAAGAGAGAAGAAAACACAACTCTCTTATTTTCACCCACATGGTGTTTTGAAGTCTTTATACACCATAGTATTTTTGTTAAAGAATAAAAACATTCTTTTTTGTGCTTTTCGGGGGGAACAATACATGTCCACTTGAGAGGCAGTTCGAATCTCGTCTCCGGCAGGGTCGAAGTTTATAATATGCAGTAAAAAATAGTTTGTGTTGCTCGTGTAAACTTGAATTGACTCAAGATATAATTTTAATGCAAGACTTGTGCACTGCAACTAATACATTAATATTGAAAAATCGTTCAGGTTTCCTTATACAGTCATATAACTGGTGGATTACTACAGATAACAAATATACAACACATTATCATCATCCATGATGATGTTTTGCATTATTATTATTGCATACATCTTCCTTATGACTGATTTGATGAACTGTTAGGCAAGATAGGTCAAAATGTTAGTAGAATAAATCATAATGTACTGGAGAGTAGTTGAGCAATATTGGGATGGACTTGCTGTGTGTAATTAATTAAACAAAATAACCATAGAAATACACATGAATCGAGACAGTAATGATATTAAAGCTTTAACTTTATTGTCTTTGGGCCTGGAACACGTGAAACAACAAGAACAAATCATTTGAAGAAGATAATACTATTCTTAATGTTTGTCATTGGGTCTGATTCCCTGCAACATCAGACAGAATGATTTACAGCACACAGATTCACCAGAAACTCCTTCAGCTCAGACTCCAGCGGGGCCTCCGGCAGTGACCAGCCCACTGTAGATTGCTGGGCCCTCTGTCAACGTCCAGCAGGTTTTGCTACAGGGCCACAATTGTGCTTCCCTTATAAAGAAACATGAAAAGAACAACAGAGACTGAATATTTATTCACACAACAGGCTTATGTGAGTAATTAATGAAATGAAAACAACAACATTGTCTTATTCTTTTTGGACTAAGCATGGTATTCCAAATTACAGATATTACTAACCTGCTGGCTGCTGAGAGTCATGGAGGTCTGTGTCCTCAGTTCTACCAGGTGCTCTGCAAGGCTGTCAACCCGATCCATACCTGGCACACCATGCCCGTCCCCTAAACATACAATTTGTCATCAGTAAGCAAATAAACAGGAGAAACTGCTGTGAAATTACACTACATGTAACATATAATGTCTTAATGTCCGTATGCTGTCTGTTGTATGTTCAATAGATTCGACCCAACTGTTACTATTGCTTTATTGTGAGGTTTATGTAAACATTACTTACCAACTGTATTTCTGCCACCTGAGACACCAGGTGAGGATTCAGACTGGACTGCAGGCTGAGCTTCTGGGGCAGAGGATACAGGATGACTGACAGCCTGGAGAAGTCTAAACAGACATTGAAATAAAACTTATATGTAGAAATAATTTCACACATATGATAATTATGTTTCTTTTACCTTGAAAAACCTTGCAAACTACAGTCATGTTTATATAACTTTAGTATGAACGTTTAACATAACGTTTATGATCATATAATCATGAATCATGAACATTAATATAACACAGCAGTTATCTGACAGTGAGCTGTCTGAGCTAAAAACAGTGACTGTGATAGTAAACTTTGTTCCACAACGTTAAGAAGCTAATACAGTAGCAGTCATACTGTATATATAGCTTTAGTATTAACATAACGTTTATGATCATATACTCATTAATATAACACCACAGTTATCTCACCTGTCTGAGCTAAAAGAAGTGACTGTGGTAGTTTAACAACGCTGAGGAGCTCATACAGTAGGAGTAACATTACCTCTATGTAACTGTAACGTAGCCTCAGCATAATGATCACAGCTCTAATTAGAGCTCTGAACAGATGATAAAGTGATTGGTAACTAATTCACCAAGTCTAGCTAACATAATTAAAGCCAGGCTAGCT
The DNA here is from genome assembly GCA_014673565.1 of Sebastes schlegelii. Classification (NCBI taxonomy): domain Eukaryota; kingdom Metazoa; phylum Chordata; class Actinopteri; order Perciformes; family Sebastidae; genus Sebastes; species Sebastes schlegelii. The sequence goes on from CM025833.1 coordinate 22,370,702, forward strand.
CAGACAGAGTAACATTACAAACCTATTCATTGATTTCACAGCGACTCAATCAGCCCACATTAAAAAACGCCAGAAAGCTAAAACACGTTTAATCCGTATTGTCTAAGAGAACCCAATATCACTGTTACGTAATGTTAGTAATGACATTTACCTGTCTTTACCTGAATATAATGTTAATAATGACATTTACCTGTCTTTACCTGAATATAATGTTAATAATGACATTTACCTGTCTTTACCTGAATATAATGTTAATAATGACATTTACCTGTCTTTACCTGAATAGTTCAAAAGTCCCTCCTCCGCATCGCGTCCGCTGGGACGGCTGTGATTGGCTATTCAAAAATGGATGACGTGGCGGAGATCAGCCACACGATTCGTTGCCTGAAAATGGAATCCAGAGCTCCGATTGGCTGTATCCGCGGTGAAAATGGATGACGTCGGCAGTGAAAATGGAAAGCTGCCACATGATTTGTCGAGAGAAAATGGAAATCCTGGAAGCTGATTGGTCGGTAGACCCACTCTATCTCTCTCCCGCTGCCGCAATTTCACAAGTGATACTATATCATGTGAAAAATAGCGTACAAAAAAAGGCATAGTATAATATGTCGAAATAATAACAAAATTATTATATTATAGTATGTCCAAAAATGTTTTCGACATACTATACTATGACTACTAGTTTAATAGTTTTTATAATGCAAGTACACTTGTATATACATGTAGCCCACTATATAGTTCATGAAAGAACACTTTAAAGTATACACTCAGTAAACTAATACTTTAATAGTTTTTATACTGTATATATAAACTTGTGACCCACTTTTTAGTTTATGAAAGTGCACTTTAAAGAATACTCATTAAACTACTAAGCTTTTATATTACAAGTATACCTGCTTATAATTTTCTTAAGTATATCTTAAACTATTAAGTTAAAGTATAAGCAAAGTATAATTAGACTATTCTGTATACTTCTCAGTGGTGATGGTGATGATGTGATGGTGATGATGTGATGGTGATGGTGATGATGTGATGGTGATGGTGATGGTGATGGTGATGATGGTGGTGGTGATGACGGTGATGATGATGATTGTGATGATGTGATGGTGATGGTGATGGTGATGATGATGATGATGGTGATGGTGGTGTGGTGATGATGGTGATGATGGTGATGATGATGGTGATGGTGTGGTGTGATGGTGATGATGGTGGTGGTGATGACGGTGATGATGATGATTGTGATGATGATGATGGTGATGATGGTGATGGTGATGAGGTGATGGTGATGATGATGATGATGGTGGTGGTGATGACGGTGATGATGATGATGGTGATGATGATGGTGATGGTGATGATGATGATGGTGATGATGGTGGTGATGCTGGTGGTGGTGATGGTGATGATGTGATGGTGATGATGTGATGGTGATGATGGTGATGATGATGTTGATGGTGATGTGGTGGTGGTGATGGTGGTGATGATGGTGATGGTGATGATGGTGATGATGATGGTGGTGGTGGTGATGGTGATGATGGTGGTGGGGTGATGTGATGATGATGATTGTGATGATGTATGGTGTATGGTTGGTGCTGATGGTATGCTTATGATGTTGGGTGATGGATCGTTGATGCATGTGTATTGTTTTGATTCTGCTGATTGAAGGTTGTGGCTGACTGTGATGCTGGTGACTGTGTTTTCTGGTGATCTTGGTGTGTTTCTGGTGTCTGATTGTGGTGTGGTGGATGGTGCATGTGGTGATGTTTGATGTGTGATGGTGTTGGTGCTGATGGTGGTGATGATGTTGGTTTTCTGATTTGTTGATGTGCTGTGATGATTTGTGATGATGATGATGGTGATGATGGTGGTGATCTGGGTGGTGGTGAATGGTGAGTGATGGTTGTGGTATTAGTGGTGATGATGGTGATGAATGATGATGATGCGCCGATGGGATCTTCCCCTGCCGTCGCTGCGACAGCGTGACGAGGTGTTGAACTTTGTCTCTGCAGCCATGGGCAGCGTCAGACGGAGGGTATAAAAGATCTGAGTCAGCGTCCGGCGGGGACAGCTGGATGAAGGGATGGACGGAGGAGAGATGACATCATCACCCTGAGAACAACGAGAACAAGTAAACAAGCTGCTGATTTATAATAACTGTGATATGAAAACTGTCAGCAGCTCCTCAGATCAGCTCGGTTCAGACTCTTTCTAAAATATCATCATATATCTTTATTCTTGTTTGTGTGTTAAAGAGACGTCTCGTACTCTTTTATCTGTACGTCTCTGGAAACTCCTAAAACCAGGGAACAAGTTGAATTATTATTATTATTATTATTATTAGTATTATTATTATTATTATTGGCTCCATTAGCTGTTGGTTGACTTCAGGTTTGTCTTCAATGTGAAGCTCTGAGGAGAGGTGAGCCACCGCTGCTCTCTGAGAGGTTTCTAGGTAACTCTTCATCTCACAGGTCGGCGCATCTCATCATAAACTGACTTCATTATAAACATGATTTAATAATTATAATCCACTATTATAATTTTAGATAAATGTTAAGGTAAATATTGGGCTAATGTTTGATAAATATTGAGGTAAATATTGGGGTAATATTTCATACATGTTGATGTAAATATTGGGGTAATGTTTGATAAGTGCTGAGGTAAATATTGGGGTAATGTTTGATAAATGATGAGGTAGATATTGAGGTAATTTTTGATACATGTTGAGGTAAATATTGGGGTAATGTTTGATAAGTGCTGAGGTAGATATTGAGGTAATTTTTGATTAATGTTCAGGTAAATATTGGGGTAATTTGGCAGTAATTCCAAAGAAATCTCAAACAGGTAACTTATTAATTATCACCTGATTACGCTGAAATGTGCGGAGTTGTAAAATGAAGTGTTTCCTGTTTCTCTGCTATAATAATTCATGTTGCAGATATTATTATTTGGTGTCCATGATGCAGACATTTGTACTGTTGATTGTTAGTGTTGTATTTCTGGTATAGACCTCCTCTAAAGACCTGTTGATCACAGTTTTCATTTTCCGGTTGTTGTTTTTTTTTACTCCTGTAATCTGAGTCAAACAAAAGCCAGAAACACCTCATCTTACAGGTCGGCACATCTCCTGGTAATCAGGTGATAATTAGTAAGTAACCTGTTTGTAATTTCTTTGTATTTACTGCCAAATTACCCCAATATTTACCTCAACATTTACCAAACATTACTTTATTATAAACATTATATAATAATTATATTCTGTTATTTCCCAAAGCAGGGAATAAATCTCTGGTAGTTTCTTTAACACATCACCAGGACAGTAAATCAAAGTTAATTAATAAACATGATTAAAAACTGTTTACTGGTGAGTAAATAATAATAATAATAATAATAATAATAATTAGTTTATAACTTCTTTGAGATCTCTTGGAAATTACATCCAAATAATTGTAGAATTATATTTTATTTCCCAATAAGCAGTGATAATTAGCTGGTTATGTATTTTATGTAATTCTACCAGTTTAATAGATTATAATTAGGCCTCCATTCTACTGCTTTATTATATCATTTATATACTTTATTATAAACATTATGGTAACACTTCATTTTACAGGTCCGCATGGTAATCAGCTGATAATTAGCAAGTTACCTGTTTGATATGTCTTTGGAATTATTGCCAATATTTACCTCAACATTTACCAAACATTACTTTATTATAAACATGATTTAATAATTATATGCTTAAATATCATCTAATGGTTAAAATAGGGCCGTGAGGCTGAGGAGCGGCTTTGTGCTGTTCACTTATTATTATCTATTTATCAGCACACATGGAAATAAAGCAGATCTATTCACTTTGGATTCTTTTCCTGGGAAAGAGCCGAATATAATTATTAAATCATGTTGTCATCGTCATGACGTCGACACTAAAAGGGTCTGTTGATACGATACATATCATGATACCGGCGTTACGATTCAATATATTGTGTTACTGTAAGAATCAATGCTTCACTGAGGTCTCCCACTCCGTCGTCTCGTTCACAAATAACTTGGATTTAGTTCTTCATCCTTGTTAATAAATCGGCGGTGTCCCCGGACCCGGCGGTGTCCCCGGATCCGGCGGTGGCCCCGGTACGAAGTGCCAGGAAACCTATTTTTTTATAAAGATTATTTTTCCTCTGGGAGATCACATTTTTGAGGCCCTTACGTTGCACAAAAACTCACGAAAATGTAAATACGCATCAGAACTGGATAGAATTGCAAAGTTCTGTATTGATCCGGCTCGAGCGTCGCCAGCGAGCTCCAAAGCGCCCTCTAATGCCTGGAAGGCCATAGTTTGGACAAAGTTGATCCTATATTCATGAAATTTGGTGGACACATCCTGCTCATTATTTCAGACATATTCCTCATTGGGTTTCATTAGCTCCGCCCACCCGGAAGTCGGCCATCTTGAACTTTGTGTGTTTTTCATGTATTTTATGCATACTTTTACGAACTCCTCCTAGAGACTTTATCGGATTCGCGTTAAATTTGGGTGGTATAACCCTCAAACTAATGTGACGCTAAATAACAAAGGAATTTTTGATCGCTCGAACGGTGACGTCATAGGTCATGTGTGAGAAGACGATACTTTACGATACTCCTCCTAGAGGATTCAAGAGATCCATCTCAAAGTCGGGCAGAAGAATCTCAACACCTTCACGATGCTAAATTGCAAAGCTTTTGTGTTTTTGACCTGCGCAAAGGGGCGAGGGCCCGTTCAACGCTGCTTGCAGTTTTAATATCTGGGTTGTATCTGTGTGGGTCATCGCAGGTAGCACAATCATTTCTAACGTGGTTTTGTGCGACTAGAACGCACCTCACAGAAACAAACTGTGGAGAAGTGAATTAACTTTTCAAATCTTCGTCTCTGTTTTCAGGCTGATCCATCTAAACCCCTGAACTGGGAGGTTTTCTGAGGAGGTTTTCTGAGGAGAGAGGATGGAGAACGTCTCCTCGCACAAACACTTCGTCCTCGACGGCTTCAGTGAACTGGGAGCGCTGAGGCCCGTCCTCTTCCTCCCGTTCTTCGTCATGTTCGTGGTGTCGCTCTCGGCCAACTCCCTGCTGCTGTACGTCGTCGTCTCACAGAGGAGCCTCCACTCTCCGATGTGCGTCCTCATCGCCGGCATGGCGTGCGTGGACCTGAGCCTCCCGCTGTTCTTCGTCCCCCACATGCTGCTGAGCTTCCTTTTGGACTGGAGGGGGATCTCTCTGAGCGGCTGCCTGACTCAGATGTACTTCGTTCACTTGTTGGGAGCTTTTCAGTCCACGCTGCTGCTGTGGATGGCGCTGGACCGCTACTTCGCCATCTGCACGCCTCTCTACTACCACGAACGCATGGCTTTACCGAGCTTCCTCAAGTTCGTGGTTCCAGTTCTGATCAGAAATGTGTTCATGGTCTCACTGGTGGTGAGTCTGGCGGGATCTTTGCCCTTCTGCGCCGCTAACGTGATGGACCACTGTTTCTGTGAGCACATGGCGTTGGTGCAGCTGGCCTGCGGAAGCACCGCCGTCAACAGTCTAGTGGGGCTGATCTCGGTGTTCCTCATTCCTGCAGTCGATTTCATCCTCATCGCCGCCTCCTACGTGGTCATATTCAGCTCTGTGCTGAGTTCCGGCAAGTCGGGTGTCAAAGCGCTCCACACCTGCGTCACCCACATCGTGGTCATGACCGTCAGCCTGACCATCATACTCACGGCTTTCCTGTCGTATCGGATCAGAAACGGACTTCCCGTCGCTGGGCGGGTTTTCTTCAGCATCATGTACCTGCTCTTTCCGAGCTGTTTCAACCCGATTGTCTACGGCATCAGAACCGCCGAGATCCGACAGCACATCCTGAAGACGCTGAGGTGCGGTCGCTTTGTCCGAACTGTGAATTACTCTTAAAAAACGACACTCTTAGAATTAGGAGAGCTTCGAGGAACTCTGGGGAACCCTGCATGCTGGCGGAGTTCTTGGAGGAACCTTTGGAGTGTTGGCGAGTTAAGAGTTTGTGCATTCGTTGCAACCCAAACGTTAGACATATCAAGTCACTCTGCAACCGTAACGTCACTGATCTAGCTTAACGTTAGCTGCGCCGAACCATTCCCAATGTAACATTTAGTTACATTGAACACGGTAAGTTTAATTGAATAACCGCGGAGGAAATCTTGATGAGGTTGTAGCCTTATATCATTAGCTTGAAGCTAGCTGCATTTAAATGAAATTATTGACGTTACCTCGGCCAGCTAGCTAAGTAACGAATGTTAGCTGACTTTTTAAAGATATTTAATGTTAGTATGTCGTTAGTAGTGTAGTTAGTCAACTAACGTTATTATGCTAACGTGGCTACCCAGGGACTTAAGCTTGAATCGTTATAGTTTTGACGATACAACTTGTGACAGCAAGTGTTTCAATGAATTGAATGTGTTATCACTCACTATATTGTGGTTAAATAAAATGTCTGTGAGAAAACAATTGTGCATTGTCAATGACAGGCCTAATATTAGTGATACGTTTTGTGGCTTAAACCTAAAGAAGTTGTAGCTTTGTTGCCTAAACCTAAAGAAGTTGTAGTTTTGTTGCCTAAACCTAGAAAAGTTGTAGCTTTGTCGCCGAAACCTAAAAAAGTTGTAGATTTATAGCCTAAACCTAAAGAAGTTGCAGTTTTGTTGTCTAAACCTAAAGAAGTTGTAGTTTTATAGTTAGCTAACCTAATCCTAACCCTAAACCTAAAGAAGTTGTAGTTTTGTTGCCTAAACCTAGAAAAGTTGTAGCTTTGTCGCCGAAACCTAAAAAAGTTGTAGATTTATTGCCTAAACCAAAAGAAGTTGTAGTTTTGTTGCCTAAACCTAAAGAAGTTGTAGTTTTGTTGTCTAAACCTAAAGAAGTTGTAGTTTTATTGTCTAAACCTAAAGAAGTTGTAGTTTCATTGCCTAAACCTGAAGAAGTTATAGTTTTGTTGCCGAAACCTGAAGTAATTTTAGTTCTGTCGTCTAAACCTAAAGACGTAGTAGTTTTGTTGCCTAAACCTAAAGAAGTTGTAGTTTTATTACCTAAACCTAAAGAAGTTGTAGTTTTGTTGTCTAAACATAAAGAAGTTGTAGTTTTGTTGCCTAAACCTAAAAAAGTTGTAGTTTTGTTGCGTGAACCTAAAGAATTGTAGTTTTGTTGCCTAAACCTAAAGAATTTGTAGTTTTATTGTCTAAACCTAACGAAGTTGTAGTTTCGTTTCCTAAACCTAAAGAAGTTGTAGTTTTGTTGCCTAAACCTAAACAAGTCGTAGTTGTGTTGCCTAAACCTAAAGAAGTTGTAGTTTTGTCGCCTAAACCTAAAGAAGTTGTAGTTTTGTTGTCTAAACATAAAGAAGTTGTAGTTTTGTTGCCTAAACCTAAAAAAGTTGTAGTTTTGTTGCCTAAACCTAAAGAAGTTGTAGTTTTGTTGTCTAAACCTAAAGAAGTTGTAGTTTTATTGTCTAAACCAAAAGAAGTCGAAGATTTGTTGTCTAAACCTAAAGGAATTGTAGTTTTGTTGTCTAAACCTAAAGAAGTTGTAGTTTCATTGCCTAAACCTAAAGAAGTTGTAGTTTTGTTGCCTAAACTTAAAGAAGTTGTAGATTCGTTGCCTAAACCTAAAGAAGTTGTAGTTTCGTTGCCTAAACCTAAAGTTGTAGTAGTTTTGTTGCCTAAACCTAAAGAAATTGTAGTTTCGTTGCCTAAACCTAAAGAAGTTGTAGTTTTGTTGCGTAAACCTAAAGAATTGTAGTTTTGTTGCCTAAACCTAAAGAATTTGTAGTTTTATTGTCTAAACCTAACGAAGTTGTAGTTTCGTTTCCTAAACCTAAAGAAGTTGTAGTTTTTTGGCTAAACCTAAAGAAGTTGTAGTTTCGTAGCCTAAACCAAAAGAAGTTGTAGTTTCATTGCCTAAACCTAAAGAAGTTGTAGTTTTGTTGCCTAAACCTAAAGAAGTTGTAATTTTGTTATCTTAACCTAGAGAAGTTGTAGTTTTGTTGCCTAAACCTAAAAACATTTTAGTTTTGTTGTCTAAACCTAAAGAAGTTGTAGTGTTATTGTCTAAACCTAAAGAAATTGTTGTTTTGTTGCCTAAAACTAAAGAAGTTGTAGTTTTATTGCCTAAACCAAAAAAAGTTGTAGTTTCATTGCCTAAAGAAGTTGTAGTTTTGTTGCCTAAACCTAAAGTTGTAGTAGTTTTGTTGGCTAAACCTAAAGAAGTTGTAGTTTTGTTGTCTAAACCTAAAGAAGTTGTAGTTTTGTTGCCTAAACCTAAAGTTGTAGTAGTTTTGTTGGCTAAACCTAAAGAAGTTGTAGTTTCGTTGCCTAAAGAAGTTGTAGTTTTGTTGCCTAAACCTAAAGTTGTAGTAGTTTTGTTGGCTAAACCTAAAGAAGTTGTAGTTTTGTTGTCTAAACCTAAAGAAGTTGTAGTTTTGTTGCCTAAACTTAAAGAAGTTGTAGATTTGTTGCCTAAACCTAAAGAAGTTGTAGTTTTGTTGCGTAAACCTAAAGAATTGTAGTTTTGTTGCCTAAACCTAAAGTCGTAGTAGTTTTGTTGGCTAAACCAAAAGAAGTTGTAGTTTCATTGCCTAAACCTAAAGAAGTTGTAGTTTTGTTGCCTAAACTTAAAGAAGTTGTAGTTTCGTTGCCTAAACCTAAAGAAGTTGTAGTTTTGTTGCCTAAACTTAAAGAAGTTGTAGTTTCGTTGCCTAAACCTAAAGAAGTTGTAGTTTTATTGTCTAAACCTAAAGACGTAGTAGTCTCCACTGGGATCTTCCCTCCGTCGCTGCGACAGCGTGACGAGGTGTTGAACTTTGTCTCTGCAGCCAATGGCAGCGTCAGACGGAGGGTATAAAAGATCTGAGTCAGAGTCCGGCGGGGACAGCTGGATGAAGGGATGGACGGAGGAGAGATGACATCATCACCCTGAGAACAACGAGAACAAGTAAACAAGCTGCTGATTTATAATAACTGTGATATGAAAACTGTCAGCAGCTCCTCAGATCAGCTCGGTTCAGACTCTTTCTAAAATATCATCATATATCTTTATTCTTGTTTGTGTGTTAAAGAGACGTCTCGTACTCTTTTATCTGTACGTCTCTGGAAACTCCTAAAACCAGGGAACAAGTTGAATTATTATTATTTATTATTATTATTATTATTATTATTATTATTATTATTATTATTATTGGCTCCATTAGCTGTTGGTTGATTTCAGGTTTGTCTTCAATGTGAAGCTCTGAGGAGAGGTGAGCCACCGCTGCTCTCTGAGAGGTTTCTAGGTAACTCTTCATCTCACAGGTCGGCGCATCTCATCATAAACTGACTTCATTATAAACATGATTTAATAATTATAATCCACTATTATAATTTTAGAAAAATGTTAAGGTAAATATTGGGCTAATTTTTGATAAATATTGAGGTAAATATTGGGGTAATATTTGATACATGTTGATGTAAATATTGGGGTAATGTTTGATACATGTTGAGGTAAATATTGGGGTAATATTTCATACATGTTGATGTAAATATTGGGGTAATGTTTGATAAATATTGAGGTAAATATTGGGGTAATATTTGATACATGTTGATGTAAATATTGGGGTAATATTTGATACATGTTGATGTAAATATTGGGGTAATATTTCATACATGTTGATGTAAATATTGGGGTAATATTTGATACATGTTGAGGTAAATATTGGGGTAATATTTCATACATGTTGATGTAAATATTGGGGTAATGTTTGATACATGTTGATGTAAATATTGGGGTAATATTTCATACATGTTGATGTAAATATTGGGGTAATATTTGATACATGTTGAGGTAAATATTGGGGTAATGTTTGATACATGTTGATGTAAATATTGGGCTAATGTTTGATAAATATTGAGGTAAATATTGGGGTAATATTTGATACATGTTGAGGTAAATATTGGGGTAATATTTGATACATGTTGATGTAAATATTGGGGTAATATTTCATACATGTTGATGTAAATATTGGGGTAATATTTGATACATGTTGATGTAAATATTGGGGTAATATTTGATACATGTTGATGTAAATATTGGGGTAATATTTGATACATGTTGAGGTAAATATTGGGCTAATGTTTGATAAATATTGGGGTAATATTTCATACATGTTGATGTAAATATTGGGGTAATATTTGATACATGTTGAGGTAAATATTGGGGTAATATTTGATACATGTTGATGTAAATATTGGGGTAATATTTGATACATGTTGATGTAAATATTGGGGTAATGTTTGATACATGTTGAGGTAAATATTGGGGTAATGTTTGATACATGTTGAGGTAAATATTGGGCTAATGTTTGATACATGTTGAGGTAAATATTGGGCTAATGTTTGATAAATATTGAGGTAAATATTGGGGTAATATTTGATACATGTTGAGGTAAATATTGGTAATGTTTGATACATGTTGAGGTAAATATTGGGGTAATGTTTGATACATGTTGAGGTAAATATTGGGGTAATGTTTGATACATGTTGAGGTAAATATTGGGCTAATGTTTGATAAATATTGAGGTAAATATTGGGGTAATATTTGATACATGTTGAGGTAAATATTGGGGTAATATTTGATACATGTTGAGGTAAATATTGGGGTAATGTTTGATACATGTTGAGGTAAATATTGGGGTAATGTTTGATAAGTGCTGAGGTAGATATTGAGGTAATTTTTGATTAATGTTCAGGTAAATATTGGGGTAATTTGGCAGTAATTCCAAAGAAATCTCAAACAGGTAACTTATTAATTATCACCTGATTACGCTGAAATGTGCGGAGTTGTAAAATGAAGTGTTTCCTGTTTCTCTGCTATAATAATTCATGTTGCAGATATTATTATTTGGTGTCCATGATGCAGACATTTGTACTGTTGATTGTTAGTGTTGTATTTCTGGTATAGACCTCCTCTAAAGACCTGTTGATCACAGTTTTCATTTTCCGGTTGTTGTTTTTTTTTACTCCTGTAATCTGAGTCAAACAAAAGCCAGAAACACCTCATCTTACAGGTCGGCACATCTCCTGGTAATCAGGTGATAATTAGTAAGTAACCTGTTTGTAATTTCTTTGTATTTACTGCCAAATTACCCCAATATTTACCTCAACATTTACCAAACATTACTTTATTATAAACATTATATAATAATTATATTCTGTTATTTCCCAAAGCAGGGAATAAATCTCTGGTAGTTTCTTTAACACATCACCAGGACAGTAAATCAAAGTTAATTAATAAACATGATTACAAACTGTTTACTGGTGAGTAAATAATAATAATAATAATAATAATAATGATAATTAGTTTATAACTTCTTTGAGATCTCTTGGAAATTACATCCAAATAATTGTAGAATTATATTTTATTTCCCAATAAGCAGTGATAATTAGCTGGTTATGTATTTTATGTAATTCTACCAGTTTAATAGATTATAATTAGGCCTCCATTCTACTGCTTTATTATATCATTTATATACTTTATTATAAACATTATGGTAACACTTCATTTTACAGGTCCGCATGGTAATCAGCTGATAATTAGCAAGTTACCTGTTTGATATGTCTTTGGAATTATTGCCAATATTTACCTCAACATTTACCAAACATTACTTTATTATAAACATGATTTAATAATTATATGCTTAAATATCATCTAATGGTTAAAATAGGGCCGTGAGGCTGAGGAGCGGCTTTGTGCTGTTCACTTATTATTATCTATTTATCAGCACACATGGAAATAAAGCAGATCTATTCACTTTGGATTCTTTTCCTGGGAAAGAGCCGAATATAATTATTAAATCATGTTGTCATCGTCATGACGTCGACACTAAAAGGGTCTGTTGATACGATACATATCATGATACCGGCGTTACGATTCAATATATTGTGTTACTGTAAGAATCAATGCTTCACTGAGGTCTCCCACTCCGTCGTCTCGTTCACAAATAACTTGGATTTAGTTCTTCATCCTTGTTAATAAATCGGCGGTGTCCCCGGACCCGGCGGTGTCCCCGGATCCGGCGGTGGCCCCGGTACGAAGTGCCAGGAAACCTATTTTTTTATAAAGATTATTTTTCCTCTGGGAGATCACATTTTTGAGGCCCTTACGTTGCACAAAAACTCACGAAAATGTAAATACGCATCAGAACTGGATAGAATTGCAAAGTTCTGTATTGATCCGGCTCGAGCGTCGCCAGCGAGCTCCAAAGCGCCCTCTAATGCCTGGAAGGCCATAGTTTGGACAAAGTTGATCCTATATTCATGAAATTTGGTGGACACATCCTGCTCATTATTTCAGACATATTCCTCATTGGGTTTCATTAGCTCCGCCCACCCGGAAGTCGGCCATCTTGAACTTTGTGTGTTTTTCATGTATTTTATGCATACTTTTACGAACTCCTCCTAGAGACTTTATCGGATTCGCGTTAAATTTGGGTGGTATAACCCTCAAACTAATGTGACGCTAAATAACAAAGGAATTTTTGATCGCTCGAACGGTGACGTCATAGGTCATGTGTGAGAAGACGATACTTTACGATACTCCTCCTAGAGGATTCAAGAGATCCATCTCAAAGTCGGGCAGCAGAATCTCAACACCTTCACGATGCTAAATTGCAAAGCTTTTGTGTTTTTGATCTGCGCAAAGGGGCGAGGGCCCGTTCAACGCTGCTTGCAGTTTTAATATCTGGGTTGTATCTGTGTGGGTCATCGCAGGTAGCACAATCATTTCTAACGTGGTTTTGTGCGACTAGAACGCACCTCACAGAAACAAACTGTGGAGAAGTGAATTAACTTTTCAAATCTTCGTCTCTGTTTTCAGGCTGATCCATCTAAACCCCTGAACTGGGAGGTTTTCTGAGGAGGTTTTCTGAGGAGAGAGGATGGAGAACGTCTCCTTGCACAAACACTTCGTCCTCGACGGCTTCAGTGAACTGGGAGCGCTGAGGCCCGTCCTCTTCCTCCCGTTCTTCGTCATGTTCGTGGTGTCGCTCTCGGCCAACTCCCTGCTGCTGTACGTCATCGTCTCACAGAGGAGCCTCCACTCTCCGATGTGCGTCCTCATCGCCGGCATGGCGTGCGTGGACCTGAGCCTCCCGCTGTTCTTCGTCCCCCACATGCTGCTGAGCTTCCTTTTGGACTGGAGGGGGATCTCTCTGAGCGGCTGCCTGACTCAGATGTACTTCGTTCACTTGTTGGGAGCTTTTCAGGCCACGCTGCTGCTGTGGATGGCGCTGGACCGCTACTTCGCCATCTGCACGCCTCTCTACTACCACGAACGCATGGCTTTACCGAGCTTCCTCAAGTTCGTGGTTCCAGTTCTGATCAGAAATGTGTTCATGGTCTCACTGGTGGTGAGTCTGGCGGGATCTTTGCCCTACTGCGCCGCTAACGTGATGGACCACTGTTTCTGTGAGCACATGGCGTTGGTGCAGCTGGCCTGCGGAAGCACCGCCGTCAACAGTCTGGTCGGGCTTATCTCGGTGTTCCTCATTTCTGTAGCCGACTTCATCCTCATCGCCGCCTCCTACGTGGTCATATTCAGCTCTGTGCTGAATTCTGGCAAGTCGGCTGTCAAAGCGCTACACACCTGCGTCACCCACATCGTGGTCATCACCGTCCACCTGACCATCGCGCTCATTGCTTTTATGTCGTATCGGATCAAAAACGGACTTCCCGTCGCTGGGCGGGTTTTCTTCAGCATCATGTACCTGCTCTTTCCGAGTTGTTTCAACCCGATTGTCTATGGCATCAGAACCGCCGAGATCCGACAGCACATCCTGAAGACGCTGAGGTGCGGTCGCTTTGTCCGAACTGTGAATTACTCTTAAAAAACGACACTCTTAGAATTAGGAGAGCTTCGAGGAACTCTGGGGAACCCTGCATGCTGGCGGAGTTCTTGGAGGAACCTTTGGAGTGTTGGCGAGTTAAGAGTTTGTGCATTCGTTGCAACCCAAACGTTAGACATATCAAGTCACTCTGCAACCGTAACGTCACTGATCTAGCTTAACGTTAGCTGCGCCGAACCATTCCCAATGTAACATTAAGTTACATTGAACACGGTAAGTTTAATTGAATAACCGCGGAGGAAATCTTGATGAGGTTGTAGCCTTATATCATTAGCTTGAAGCTAGCTGCATTTAAATGAAATTATTGACGTTACCTCGGCCAGCTAGCTAAGTAACGAATGTTAGCTGACTTTTTAAAGATATTTAATGTTAGTATGTCGTTAGTAGTGTAGTTAGTCAACTAACGTTATTATGCTAACGTGGCTACCCAGGGACTTAAGCTTGAATCGTTATAGTTTTGACGATACAACTTGTGACAGCAAGTGTTTCAATGAATTGAATGTGTTATCACTCACTATATTGTGGTTAAATAAAATGTCTGTGAGAAAACAATTGTGCATTGTCAATGACAGGCCTAATATTAGTGATACGTTTTGTGGCTTAAACCTAAAGAAGTTGTAGCTTTGTTGCCTAAACCTAAAGAAGTTGCAATTTTGTTGTCTAAACCTAAAGAAGTTTTAGTTTTGTTGCCTAAACCTAAAGAAATTCTGGTTTTGTTGTCTAAACCTAAAGAAGTTGTAGTTTTGTTGTCTAAACCTAAAGAAGTTTTAGTTTTGTTGCCTAAACCTAAAGAAATTCTGGTTTTGTTGTCTAAACCTAAAGAAGTTGTAGTTTTGTTGCCTAAACCTAAAGAAGTTGTAGTTTTGTTGCCTAATCCTAAAGAAGTTGTAGTTTTATTGTCTAATCCTAAAGAAGTTGAAGTTTTGTTGTCTAAACCTAAAGAAGTTTTAGTTTTGTTGCCTAAACCTAAAGAAATTCTGGTTTTGTTGTCTAAACCTAAAGAAGTTTTAGTTTTGTTGCCTAAACCTAAAGAAATTCTGGTTTTGTTGTCTAAACCTAAAGAAGTTGTAGTTTTGTTGCCTAAACCTAAAGAAATTGTAGTTTTGTTGCCTAAACCTAAAGAAATTCTGGTTTTGTTGTCTAAACCTAAAGAAGTTGAAGTTTTGTTGCCTAAACCTAAAGAAGTTATAGTTTTGTTGCCTAATCCTAAAGAAGTTGTAGTTTTATTGTCTAATTCTAAAGAAGTTGTAGTTTTATTGTCTAATCCTAAAGAAATTGTAGTTTCGTTGCCTAAACCTAAAGAAATTGTAGTTTTGTTGCCTAAACCTAAAGAAGTTATAGTTTTGTTGCCTAAACCTAAAGAAGTTGCAGTTTTGTTGCCTAAACCTAAAGAAATTCTGGTTTTGTTGTCTAAACCTAAAGAAGTTGTAGTTTTGTTGCCTAAACCTAAAGAATTTGTAGTTTTATTGCCTAAACCTAAAGAAGTTGTAGTTTTGTTGCCTAATCCTAGAGAAGTTGTAGTTTTATTGTCTAAACCTAAAGAAGTTGTAGTTTCGTTGCCTAAACCTAAAGAAATTGTAGTTTCGTTGCCTAAACCTAAAGAAGTTGTAGTTTTGTTGCCTAAACCTAAAGAAGTTGTACTTTTGTTACCTAAACCTAAAGAAGTCGTAGTTTTGTTGCCTAAATAAGCCTAGATCGTGTGTCTTTTAAGTTTCACTTTCACTTCTACAACGTAGTAGGTGTAGTAGGCCCCTACTGACCCACATCTATGGTCCTTCTAGTGGCTGATAACGCCTATTAATGGCCTGATAACAGTCAAATCAGGTGCAATGGATCACCAGAAGTCCTCATAAACAAAACAACAACACAAAATGACGTTAGCTTTTTCTGTTTTAAAGTTTATAAAAGACGCCATAGTTTCTGCCGTCTGGGATGTTTCAGTCGCGTCGTCTGATGTTTTCATTTATTAAAAAAAGTAATTGCAGCTCTGAGTCGCAGCGTTCTGACTGCAGAGACTCATTAAGCGGAGCAGATAATTAATCCCAGCGTCCCAATCCCAATCGGCAACAAGCTGCCGGCGGAGGATCCTGAAGGGACGCGCCGCCGCAGACTAATTAGATTTTACAGTTTAAACCTCGGAGGGAACATGTTCCTTCTTCTAATTTACTGATTCAATATCGTAGCAGGAGGAGATGAAATCAGACTGTTGTATTTGTTTGATTTCATAACTTCAGTAAGACATACTGCTACTGCTACGGCATGAAGCTGAAACAGAACAATAATAATAAAACACCATTTCATCATCACTGAGTTTAACAACGAGAAAAATAGCCGTCGTTATGGAGAAATGATGTACGTTTTTCAGTTTTAATGAGATAAATGTTCATTTTATTTTGTCATTTTGATGATTTTGACGGTTGGGAAATAACAGGAAGGGAGATGTTATTGATTAGCACTGTCAATCAATTAAAATATTTAATCCCAAATTAATCACACATTTTCTTTATCTTTGTGAAGTATTTAATACTCTTATCAACAGCGTTATTTAACATCCTTCACTACCAGCTAGTCCGCCATGGTTGGTACCGATGGATTCATCCAGGTTCTCTAGTTTACTGTGATAGTAGTAATAGTAGTGGTAGTAGTAGTGGTGGTGGTGGTAGTAGTGGTAGTAGTAGTAGTGGTGGTGGTGGTGGTAGTCGTAGTAGTAGTAGTAGTAGTAGTGGTGGTAGTAGTAGTGATGGTAGTGGTAGTAGTAGTGGTGGTGGTGGTAATAGTAGTAGTGGTGGTAGTGGTAGTAGTAGTAGTGGTGGTAGTAGTGGTAGTAGTAGTAGTAGTGGTAGTGGTGGTGGTGGTAGTAGTAGTGGTGGTAGTAGTGGTAGTAGTAGTGGTAGTAGTAGTAGTAGTAGTAGTAGTGGTGGTAGTAGTAGTGGTGGTAGTGGTGGTGGTGGTAGTAGTAGTAGTAGTAGTAGTAGTGGTGGTAGTATTGGTAGTAGTAGTAGTAGTGGTGGTGGTGGTAGTAGTAATAATAGTGGTAGTAGTAGTAGTGGTGGTGGTGGTGGTGGTAGTAGTAGTAGTAGTAGTAGTACCATGGTTGAAACCGATGGATTCATCAGGTTTTATAGTTTACTATGATACCAGTATCTTCACTCTAGCTTTACAACTTAGCCACTACAACCTAAAAATCACATGTTGCGTTAAAGAAATTAGTGGTGTTAAAACTAATTTGCGTTAAGGCGTTATCGCGTTAACTTTGACAGACCCTAGTATAAATACCACAACATTACACGTACATTCCGCATAAAAGCTCTTAGTTAAGTTAAGGGAAAACGTCATGGTTGGGCTTAAAATAAGTACGTAAACTAAGTAAAATACGTACGGAAACAACGTAACAAATGTCAATAAAAAATGTGACGTGAACGTTTAGACAACAAACAAACAAACTTTTGTGTAATTTTGGAGCGTTATTTAACCTCCTTCATGACGGCTAGTATGACATGGTTGGTACCGATGGATTCATCAGATTCTATAATTTACTATGATACCAGGATTGGACTTCTCTTCTGCCTTTTTCAGACTTTTTGGGACTTTTTTTACCAAGATGTTTCGTAATTTTGGGGGTTTTTTCAGACATTTTGGGGATTTTTTTCTGACATTTTTTTCTGTCATTTTTCAGGCCTTTTTTTGGACATTTTTCAATTTATGGACTTATTTACTAACACCTTTCGTATATTTTTTGGACTTTTTTTCGGACATTTTTCAGGCAAGCGTAGGTTTTGAGCGTTATTTAACCTCCTTCACTACAAGCTAGTATGATGGATTCATCAGGTTCTCTAGTTTTATATGATACCAGGATTTTCACTCTAGCTTTAAAACTGAGCCGCTACAACCTAAAAATCACAAGTTGCATTAAAGAAATTAGTGGCGTTAAAACAAATTATTGCGTTATTATCACTTTAACTTTGACGGTTGTAGTTTCGATTAATCTTGATTAATTGATTAACGCTTCGGTTTATAAAATATCACAAAGTAACGAAATCTTGTCCGTCATAATTTACCAAATTCAAATGTTTTGTTTCCCTCATCAGTTTCACCATCAGCTGATGACTCTATTATTAATTAACAAATCGTTTCATATCTAGATAACTGAATTTGGTATGAAGCAATAATACGAAAAACTGATTCTAATTAAAACGTGAACAACAAAACCTTCCCTTCTTTAACCCCCAATTTGAAATGTGGGGACCATAATTAAACCCCGGAGAATCTACTCTAATTGACTCAGGGATGTTTTAATTGGTTAGCCAATCAGAGTTCTGTTGCGTTTGGGATCAGTCTTCCTGTGGGACGTTTGGACTTTGGCTATAAAATGAAGCGAGACAAGACAGAGTTCTTCCTGGCGACCCGTTGATGAATCTCGGCAGGTAGGAAAGTTCAATAATTGATTTATTGTTTGGTTATTGTCTGATAAAAACTGTTATTAATGATAATACATCTCTGAATTGAGGAGTACTTTATTTAGTATATAGTGGTATATTATTAATGTATACTACTTTAATACTGTGTGTTGTTGATTAGTTTGCTCATTATTATAATTATCTATTATTCAGAGTTTAAGAATTTAATTATGAAGTTAAATAAATGTCACAAATCAGGTTTTTATTGTCTGTAATATTCTAGTTATATATAATATAAATCATTTACTTCTACTGTACTCAGTCTTTTTATACTACATTACACTTCTACTGCACTACCTTTCACAGTAACCGCTTACTCTGCAGATTAAGAGTTTACAAACCTGTGATACTATGAGTACATTTTGATGCTAGTACTTATGTACGTAAAAATGTTACGCTGTGGTACTGCTACTTTTACTGTCTTCCACTACTGTTTATTATCAGATGTTTATTTCTAATTTCTCCCGTTTTATAAGTTTATTTGCTTAGTTTAAGTATTTATCTTGCTTAGTTTAAGTATTTATCTTGCTTAGTTTACGTGTTTATCTTGCTTAGTTTACATACTTATTTTGCTTAGTTTACGTACTTATCTTGCTTAATTTACGTACTTATTTTGCTTAGTTTACGTACTTATCTTGCTTAGCTTACATACTTATCTTGCTTAGTTTATGTACTTATTTTGCTTAGTTTACGTACTTATCTTGCTTAGCTTACGTACTTATTTTGCTTAGTTTACATACTTATCTTGCTTACTTTACGTACTTATCTTGCTCAGCTTACGTACTTATTTTGCTTAGTTTACGTACATATCTTGCTTAGTTTACATACTTATCTTACTCAGTTTACGTACTTATCTTGCTTAGTTTACGTAATTATCTTACTCAGTTTATGTACTGATCCTGCTTAGTTTAGGTACTTATCTTGCTTAGTTTATGTACTTATCTTGCTTAGTTTACATACTTATTTTGCTTAGTTTACATACTTGTTTTGCTTAGTTTACATACTTATCTTGCTTAGTTTATGTAATTATCTTACTCAGTTTACGTACTTATCTTGCTTAGTTTACGCAATTATCCTACTCAGTTTATGTACTTATCTTGCTTAGTTTACACAATTATCTTACTCAGTTTATGTACTTATTTTGCTTAGTTTACGTACTTATCTTGCTTAGTTTACGTACTTGTTTTGCTTAGTTTACATACTTATCTTGCTTAGTTTAGGTACTTATCTTGCTTAGTTTATGTACTTATCTTGCTTAGTTTATGTACTTATCTTGCTTAGTTTAGGTACTTATCTTGCTTAGTTTATGTACTTATCTTGCTTAGTTTATGTACTTATCTTGCTTAGTTTATGTACTTATCTTGCTTAGTTTAGGTACTTATCTTGCTTAGTTTATGTACTTATCTTGCTTAGTTTACATACTTATCTTGCTTAGTTTAGATACTTGTTTTGCTTAGTTTACATACTTATCTTGCTTAGTTTAGGTACTTATCTTGCTTAGTTTATGTACTTATCTTGCTTAGTTTACGTAATTCTCTTACTCAGTTTACGTATTTATCTTGCTTAGTTTAGGTACGTATCTTACTTAGTTTACGTATTTATTTTGCTTCGTTTACGTACTAATTTTAAGCCCAATCATGATGTTTTTCCTAAACCTAACTAAGCGGTTTTGTTGCCTAAACATAACTGCGACCATTTCACAGTAACTATGTGACATTAAATGACACTTGAAAAGCCTTAAATGCGTTCTCATGAATGATGTAATGTCCTTAAAATGTGATGCCACTCACACTTCTCCTCTGAGATCCGGTTGATGAATGATAAATGTAGCAGGACTTTTGTCGCATCATCACAGACATTTTCATCATATGTCGATGTCGATATTTTGACTGCCTCACCGCTCTCCGCTCAGGTGAAGCCGGCGCCATGTTGGAGGCGTCACTGAGCACGAACTTCTCCCACAGCACCTTCGTTTTCAGAGGTTTCCCGGCGCTTCAGAAACACCGCCGGCTGCTGGCACTGCCGTTCTCCGCCTCCTACCTGACGGTGCTGCTGGGAAACTCTCTGCTGGTGTACGTGATCCGCAGCGTGGAGAGTCTGCACAGCCCCATGTACCTCCTCATCTGCACACTCTGCGTCGTCGACGTCCTCGTGGTCACCGCCATCATCCCCAACATGCTCCTCAGCTTCCTCTTCGACTGGGACGAGATCTCATTGGCTGGCTGCTTGACTCAGATGTTCTTCACTCACTTCCTGTCCTCACTGGAGTCGACGCTGCTGCTGGCGATGGCGCTGGACCGCTACGTGGCCATCTGCCAACCAATGCGCTACGCCAAAATCATCGACTCCTCCATGTTCGTGAAGCTGCTGCTCTTCACGCTGGTCCGCAGCGGCTCCATTATGGCGACGCTGGTCAGTTTGGCCGGTTCACTGCGGTTCTGTGGCTCGAACGCGATCCGGCACTGCTACTGCGACCACATGGCGCTGGTCAGCCTGGCGTGCGGTGGCACGGAGAAAAACAGCGCGGCGGGCCTCGCTGTGATCGTCTGCTTCGTGGGCGTGGACATACCGCTCATCTTCTTCTCCTACATGAAGATCCTGAGCGTCGTGTTGCGAGCCGCGGCGGCCGGCGAGGACCGCTGGAAGGCGTTTCACACTTGTGGCACTCATCTGATCGTCATGATGTGTTTCTACCTGGTGGGCAGCGTCACATTCCTCTCTCACAACCTCAACGACCCCATACCGACGGACGTCAACACCCTCATGGGACTCCTTTACATCCTGTTCCCAGCGACGGTCAACCCCGTCATCTACGGAGTTCGAACTAAGGAAATTAGAAACGGCTTTTTTAGGATTTTTAAAGTCCAAGTGAAGAATATGATGACAGTGAAGGTTTCTCCTGTTGGAACAGGACAAACGTGACGTTGTTTTTCTGTTTCAGCGGCCATACTTATTTTACTTATCTTGCTTAGTTTATGTACTTATCTTGCTTAGTTTATGTACTTATCTTGCTTAGTTTACGTACTTATCTTGCTTAGTTTATGTACTTATCTTGCTTAGTTTACGTACTTGCTTAGTTTACGTACATATTTGACTTATCTTGCTCAGTTTATGTACTTATTTTTCTTAGTTTACGTACTTATCTTGGTTAGTTTACATACAACGGCTTTTTTAGGATATTTAAAGTCTGAGTGAAGGAAACGATGGTGAAGGTTTCTCCTGCTGGAACAGGACAAACGTGACAACGTTTTTCTGCTGCAGTCGGTGGCCTGTAGACGTTTCACTCCTGAAGACGCTACAACAACTACTAATAGATGAATGTCGAACTTCTCCTTCACACATGAAACAGACGAGAAATCTGAAGATAAATATCGTCATCCAATTTAATGTGATCATATACATCTGAAGTTACAGAAATGTCAGATACGTTATGTAGTTACAGAGTTTGTCCAACGGAGAGCGCTGACAGTGTAAAATGTCCCACAATTCTTAAACTTTTCTTATCAAAAAACATAATTTTTCCAGTTTGAGTAAAGGGTTAAATCAGCAGCAACTGGACTTTAAGATGCTTAGATTCTTGAAGACGTTTCACTTCTCATCCAAGAAGCTTCTTCAGTTCTGGCTGAATGGTAGGGGAACCCATGTGGCAGTTACACCTGGCATCAGCTGACTCTAACGACCCTTAACTACAGTCGTCACACCTGCAAGCACCAACGTACTGAGTGTTTTGGTTCCGCAACAACGTAACGCAACAACATAACGCAACAACGTAACGCAACAACGCAACGCAACAACGTAACGCAACAACGTAACGCAACAACGTAACGCAACAACGTAACGCAACAACGTAACACAACAACGTAACACAACAACGTAACGCAACAACGTAACCCAACAACGTAACCCAACAACGTAATGCAACAACGCAACGCAACAACGCAACAACGTAACGCAACAACGTAACGCAACAACGTAACGCAACAACGTAACGCAACAACGTAACGCAACAACGCAACGCAACAACGCAACGCAACAACGTAACGCAACAACGCAACGCAACAACGTAACGCAACAACGTAATGCAACAACGCAACGCAACAACGTAACGCAACAATGTAAAGTAACAACACAACACCACAACGCGACGTCGTAAAGCAACAACGTAGTGCAAAACAGCAACGCAAAACACTGCAACGCAAATCAACGTAACGCAACAAAGTAACGCAGTACAACGTAAAGCAAAACAACGTAAAGCAAAACAACGTAACGCAAAAAACGTAGCGCAACAACGTAACGCAGTACAACGTAAAGCAAAACAACGTAAAGCAAAACAACGTAACACAAAACAACATAAAAAAATAACATAACGCAAAACAATGTAACGCAAAACAATGTAACGCAAAACAATGCAACGCAAAACAACGTAACGCTAATGTCTGCAGGATTTGGAAAAACTAGTCCATGCATTTATCTTCAGTCGCCTTGACGACTGTAACGGCGTCTTTACTGGTTTTCCTAAAAAATCAATCAGACAGCTGCAGCTGATTCAGAACGCTGCTGCTGCTAGAGTCCTCACTAAGACCAAGATAGTGGATCACATCAGTCCAGTTCTGAGGTCTCTACACTGGCTCCCTGTCTCTCAGAGAATTGATTTCAAAATACTGCTGCTGGTTTATAAAGCACTAAATGGTTTAGGGCCAAAACACATTGCTGATCTTCTGCTGTGTTCTGAACCATCCAGACCTCTCAGGTCATCTGGATCAGGTCTGCTTAGTGTCCCCAGAGTCAGAACTAAACATGCAGAAGCAGCATTCAGTTTTTATGCACCAAATATCTGGAACAAGCTCCCAGAAACCTGCAGGACCGTTCCAACTCTCACTTCTTTTAAAACAAAGCTTAAAACTTTCCTGTTTGTGGGTGCACTATAACTTTTACTCTTTTGAGTTTTATGCAATTTTAGCTTCTATCCTAGCTTTTATTTTTAGCTTGTTTTTATTTTCTAATCTTTAATGTTTTAATGTTTTTATAACTGTTTTAATTATTTCTTAATGTTCTTTTGCATTTTGTCACAATGTTCTTGAATGTTTCTGTAAAGCACTTTGAATTGCCCTGTTGTTGAAATGTGCTATACAAATAAAGCTGCCTTGCCTTGCCTTGCTAAACAATGTAACCCAAAACAACGTAACCCAAAACAACGTAACCCAAAACAACATAACCCAAAACAACGAAACCCAAAACAACGTAACCCAAAACAACGTAACCCAAAACAACGTAACCCAAAACAACATAACCCAAAACAACGAAACCCAAAACAACGAAACCCAAAACAACGAAACCCAAAACAACGTAACCCAAAACAACGTAACGCAAAACAACGTAACGCAAAACAACGTAACGCAAAACAACGTTACTCAACGTGTCGTCATAGGAGAACCATTGTACTGGGTGTTTTATATTATCCTGCTAACGACCCCACAGAGGTTCAACTCCTGGGTTCCTCCACCATTCAGCCAGAACTGAAGGAGCTTCTTGGATGAGAAGTGAAACGTCTTAAAGAACCTAAACCAAGTCCAGTTGCTGCTGATTTAACCCTTACTCGGATACCAAGACCTGGATGAATGAGAACCTTCACAAACATAATTTTTTCTGTTAAATAATATATTTTTTTTAAATTGCTGATTTATCGTTACCTCAAAATCCAGCACCTGAACTCGCCATCGTCTCAAATGTGTCGTTTTTAGATTCCCCCAAAACACACATGGGTTGCCACAAACGTCCTTTTTTTTAATTAAAGACACAGTGGGCTAATATAAGAGGCTTCCTCCTGGCCCTGTCAAAATAAAAGTCAATTAAAATCATGTTAGAAATAAAAGATGTCTTCTCTCCCCTATCAACACAAGAACTGTACACTGACTCTGTTTCACTGTGAATGTTCAATTTAAAAATGTGTTTTGTAAAATACCAGTTGAGTAATCAGACGCTGTTTTAACCTCACGGAGCTCCTGATCGTCTGTTTGTTAACGGAAACATCAGCCGGCGGTTTGACGTCACTTCTACAAGAATCAACCTGCACAGAGAAACTCGATCCTTCACTTGAAGTTAATTTATCATCACGTTGTGATGCTCATGAGACCAGCTGGTGGTGCGTTCAGGGACGCTCGCAGGGAGTAATGTGGTAGATTGAATTGAGACGTATGAGTGAATAATGTTTGACGTATGACGATTCATCGGTATTGGAGTTCTGAGGTTCGTCTTTCTGAAAGTATATTCTGGTAGAAGTGAAGTGAAAGTAGCGGCTGAGTTAAAGGTAGAACGATGTTGATGATGATGATGATCTAAACACTGATGAAGATTTGAATGCTCCGTTAACGTCTCCGGGCCGTCCTCTATGAAGGGTGATTATTCATGATATTAATAAATCAAAGAAAGTATTTCATGCACACTGGGCCACCGGTTCCTCTCAGCTGATTGATGGCTCTCTCTCTGACGGTATCAGGCTCCTCTCGGCGGGGCGGGACGTCCCGCAGACGACCTCGTCCAGCTCGCAGACCGACCTTCAACAAAAGACCTCCGTCAGCCGACGTCCCTGTCAGCCGATGTCCCCGTCGAACGGTTGAACTGTTCCATGAAGACCTTCTGATACGACACATCGAAACTAATCTCAACACAACGTTACTCCTGTTCGGTCCCTAATGGAAACACGTAGAACAAAGTGACATTAGAGGCATGCTACCAGCCGTCGTTACAACGCCGCGGCCGCCGGTCCGAGTCTCCGGCCGGCCGGCGAAGGAGTGGAGAGAGCTGCTCCGTCTGAAAACACGACTGACGTCTAGGCGCCGGTATTCTAGCTTTTTACATCCCGGCAGGACGCAGAGAGGACGAACATGAACAAGAACACAAACACGGCACCGCCGAGTGTTTAAAGGGTGTCCAGACCGCGGTTTGACCTACAGGTGACTTCCGTCAGCTCCACACTACAAACAGCAGCCAAACAACAACAGCAGCGGTGGCAGCGGCGACGCCCGCAGCCTTTATCTGTCGTCCAGTTTGGGCGACTCCAACGGCTCCTCGTCTTCATCCTTGTCGTCCTTCGCTCCACCAATCAGCCGCTGGCGGGCGAAGTCCTCGAAAATTATGTCATCATCGCTGTGGGGTGGGGGGGGGGGAGAGGGAGGAGACAAGAAAGAGTTCAGATTAGAGTAGACGTCAGGAGAGCAGTGAAATCAGTGTGATGAATCAACATGTGCAGATTTGCTGCGGTCGTTGCTGTTACGCAGTTTTACACTCTGTTACACAGTTTTACACTCTGTTACGCGGTGTTACGCTCCCTTACGCGGTGTTACGCTCCCTTACGCGGTGTTACGCTCTGTTACGCGGTGTTACGCTCCCTTACGCGGTGTTACGCTCCGTTACGCGGTGTTACACTCCGTTACGCGGTGTGACGCGGTGTTACGCAGTGTTACTCAGTGTTACCCGGTGTTATGCAGTGTTACGCAGTGTTACACGGTGTTACGCGGTGTTAAGCGGTGTTACATGGTGTAACCCGGTGTTACGCAGTGTTACATGGTGTTACGCAGTGTTACGCAGTGTTACATGGTGTAACCCGGTGTTACGCAGTGTTACATGGTGTAACCCGGTGTTACGCAGTGTTACATGGTGTAACCCGGTGTTACGCAGTGTTACATGGTGTAACCCGGTGTTACGCAGTGTTACATGGTGTTACGCAGTGTTACGCAGTGTTACATGGTGTAACCCGGTGTTACGCAGTGTTACATGGTGTTACGCAGTGTTACGCAGTGTTACATGGTGTTACGCAGTGTTACGCAGTGTTACATGGTGTAACCCGGTGTTACGCAGTGTTACATGGTGTAACCCGGTGTTACGCAGTGTTACATGGTGTTACGCAGTGTTACGCAGTGTTACATGGTGTAACCCGGTGTTACGCAGTGTTACATGGTGTTACGCAGTGTTACGCAGTGTTACATGGTGTAACCCGGTGTTACGCAGT
Organism: Sebastes schlegelii; assembly: GCA_014673565.1. Taxonomy (NCBI): domain Eukaryota; kingdom Metazoa; phylum Chordata; class Actinopteri; order Perciformes; family Sebastidae; genus Sebastes; species Sebastes schlegelii. Next base: position 22,397,082 of record CM025833.1, read on the forward strand.
GTTACATGGTGTAACCCGGTGCTACGCAGTGTTACATGGTGTAACCCGGTGTTACGCAGTGTTACGCAGTGTTACATGGTGTAACCCGGTGTTACGCAGTGTTACGCAGTGTTACATGGTGTAACCCGGTGTTACGCAGTGTTACGCAGTGTTACATGGTGTAACCCGGTGCTACGCAGTGTTACATGGTGTTACGCAGTGTTACGCAGTGTTACGCAGTGTTACATGCTGTGTTTGTTGTAAGGAGCAACACTTTCACTTTGTGGGAGCTCCTAAATGGGTTTTATTTCTGTAAATAAAAGCAAAATGGTGGCGGTCAAGTAATGTAATCGCTGTATACTGGAACATTGTGGAACATCGACTACCGCTGCAAGACTAATTCACATAGATAAAGTAGCTGTACTACGTCAAAAACATGAAATACTTCAATAAGTGTCTAGTGAATAACTGTCGTCTGTGTTCGTCTTCTTTGTGGTTGAACGAGGTGATGAGGTGATGAGCTCCAAGAGCTGCCGTCTGTCGGCTCTCTGGACTCTGAGCTGACAGCAGGCTGAGTTTCCTGTTTCCAGCCCGTTTCCTGCCGCCTTTTCACACGGCGGCGAGCATTAAGACGCATTAAGGCCGAGACTCCGGAGACGAGTCCATCACAGTTAATGCTTCTGCAGGCGGAGAGGAAACCCTCTCTGCTGTCAGTGCTATCGACCCGGCCGTAAACCACGGCAAAGCCAATCAGATCACAGGGGACAGACAGCAGCTGATGAGGAGGGAGAGACAGAGAGAGGGAGACAGACAGGGAGACAGAGAGAGAGAGAGACAGACAGAGAGACAGGAAGAGAGAGAGACAGACAGACAGGAGGAGAGACGGCTTCTTACTTTGTGTCGAACTCGATGAGGTTTGTGTCGATCGGAGCTTCATCTGGAGCTGCAGAGAGAGACGAACACTGAAGACGTCATCAGACATTAAAGCTTTCTGATCTTTCTGATCTTCTCTGTGTACGTTGTCGTCTTCATCTCATTAACTCAAACTATCACTAAATATGTTCGTCAGCGGCCTTTTATTCCGCGACTAATGGTACACGTCTACAGGGGCGTTTTTTATGACGAGGGATCGCGTCGCTTGATACGCTGCTACTAGACACCTGATTGGACGAACTCTTTCCCGCCGTTGGCTGCTGCTCCCAACATGGCAGCTTGTTTGGAAACTTTCTTCTCTTATTTCATGAAAATAGTTCACCGAGATGTGTTTCTGAAAACATTTTTGATGAATCTGTTTTTATTTGGGACCGACAGTTAGTTTAAAGTTTCTAGGGAGTTTCCAGAGGCGGCGAGTCGCGTCGGACGCCCCTGATTTGCATAAAGTAGCCGAGACCTCGACTTTATGCAAATGAGGAGCGGCCAGCATCTCTCGAATCGCGCCGCCACGCTACCAGAATGCATTGCTGCACGGCTGCTTACACAGATGATGAATGGGAAGGGTTGAGAGCACGTAGGCTGAGGACACGAACCATAAGACGAGATACCATTAAAAACTTTTTTCCGTGTGCTGCATGTGCCCCGTCAGGACTACACTGGCAGCGGCTCTTGTTTTTCCAACCAACTCAAATTCATTTCCTCATAATTTCCTCTCTGGTCTTTTCAAAATAAAACTACTTAGTTAGGTTCAGGAACAGATTGCAATTTGGGTTAAAATAACTACAGAAGTGCCGTAACTTAAATACGGAAGTTATGCGACAAATAAAACAACGTTGACTTCTGGCCTCACACGGGGCACCATTAGTGGCGTCCTGTTACGTGGATTACATACGAACTGATTTCATGCTGACCATCACAAAACAATGTGAAATTTGTGTCTATGTACACAAATCAAAACATTACATTTTGTGACTATTTCACGATCTGCTGTGCGACTGGACTAGACACCAGACAGGAAGCGGATATTGGTAAAATGCTATAAAACCATTTAATGTTTTTAAAATTCTTTGTATAAAGTACTGCTACTACAACTCTGTGGAAAGTAGTCCTGTGTACAGCAGGACATTAATATCTTGAATGTTATTACACTGAACATCAAATATTGATGTGCAGTCTCCCGCATGGTGCATATGATGCATTCACATGCAGCTGTCAACTACCTTTATATTAATGACTTTATTCAATTAAAAATTAAACTAATTAAAAATGAAAATGAAGTTATCTGTGAAGTGAACATTGAGAGTTGAGGACTCACCGTCTCTGTAGATAGACTCTTCTAACGGCTTCGGGTGCATTAACGTGAAGGGCAGCTCAACGGAGACGTCGCTGGAAATCAAACAGTTAATGAACAGCAGCTCATCACATCATCACCAACAGCTGTTACTATTAGTGAGGCGTTCAGGTGACCTCAGTGTGTGTCAGGTTTGCATCAGTGTGTTCATCGATAATGTCAGTGAGCGTGACAGAGCGTGAAAGGTTACCTCGCCGCCAGATCTCCCAGGAGCCTGAAATCAAGAAATATTAACAGCTTCAGCTTCAGATTCACAGCAGCAGCTTCATCACAGTGTTTCTACTCATTTCTACTGATGCCTTCATGAACCGCCATGGCAGTACGAAGTCACAGGGTAACGTACGAAGTCACAGAGTAACGTACAAAGTCACAGAGTAACGTACGAAGTCACAGAGTAACGTACGAAGTCACAAGGTAACGTACGAAGTCACAGAGTAACGTACGAAGTCACAGAGTAACGTACGAAGTCACAGAGTAACGCACAAAGTCACAGAGTAACGTACGAAGTCACAAGGTAACGTACGAAGTCACAGAGTAACGTACGAAGTCACAGAGTAACGTACGAAGTCACACAGTAACGTACAAAGTCACAGAGTAACGTACGAAGTCACACAGTAACGTACAAAGTCACAGAGTAACGCACAAAGTCACAGAGTAACGCACGAAGTCACAGAGTAACGTACAAAGTCACAGAGTAACGTACAAAGTCACAGAGTAACGCACAAAGTCACAGAGTAACGTACGAAGACACAGAATAACGTAAAAAGTCACAGAATAATGTATGAAGTCACAGAGTAACGTACAAAGTCAGAGTAACGTACAAAGTCACAGAGTAACGTACGAAGTAACAGAGTAACGTACAAAGTCACAGAGTAACGTACAAAGTCACAGAGTAACGCACAAAGTCACAGAGTAACGTACAAAGTCACAGAGTAACGTACGAAGTCACAGAGTAACGTACAAAGTCAGAGTAACGTACAAAGTCACAGAGTAACGCACAAAGTCACAGAGTAACGCACGAAGTCACAGAGTAACGTACAAAGTCACAGAGTAACGTACAAAGTCACAGAGTAACGCACAAAGTCACAGAGTAACGTACGAAGACACAGAATAACGTAAAAAGTCACAGAATAATGTATGAAGTCACAGAGTAACGTACAAAGTCAGAGTAACGTACAAAGTCACAGAGTAACGTACGAAGTAACAGAGTAACGTACAAAGTCACAGAGTAACGTACAAAGTCACAGAGTAACGCACAAAGTCACAGAGTAACGTACAAAGTCACAGAGTAACGTACGAAGTCACAGAGTAACGTACAAAGTCAGAGTAACGTACAAAGTCACAGAGTAACGCACAAAGTCACAGAGTAACGCACGAAGTCACAGAGTAACGTACAAAGTCACAGAGTAACGCACAAAGTCACAGAGTAACGTACAAAGTCACAGAGTAACGCACAAAGTCACAGAGTAACGTACGAAGACACAGAATAACGTAAAAAGTCACAGAATAATGTATGAAGTCACAGAGTAACGTACAAAGTCAGAGTAACGTACAAAGTCACAGAGTAACGTACAAAGTAACAGAGTAACGTACAAAGTCACAGAGTAACGCACAAAGTCACAGAGTAACGTACAAAGTCAGAGTAACGTACAAAGTCACAGAGTAACGTACAAAGTAACAGAGTAACGTACGAAGTCACAGGGTAACGTACAAAGTCACAGAGTAACGTACAAAGTAACAGAGTAACGTACGAAGTCACAGGGTAACGTACGAAGTCCAGTGACGTGTGGTTTATTATAAGGAGTTAATCACTGACCCGCCTCGAGACACCACCAGCTTCACTTTGACTTTGTAGGACACGATGATGCCGAGGATCTCCTTATTGGCTCCTTCTCTCAACCTGATCAACACAGAAAACACTCTGACCAATCAGCAGCCACTTCCTGTACTGTCCTACTCAACACTTTCTACAGGCTGAAGCTGCAGCTTATCCCGTTAAACAAAACACTAAATGTTAAGAAATCAAAAATAAAGATATAAATAAATGACTCCATAAATAAATAAATGTCATTAAATGTAGCAAAAACAATATTTAAAATATATCTAACCATTAATTAATTGATAAATTATGACATAAGTTTGATTTCTTTTTTAATTTTCTTTTTTTTTTAAAGTCTTTTTTTTTTAAAGTCTGAAAAATGTTTTGTGATTCATGGATCAATTCAAACAGGATCAATAAAATATGTATCCCTCTCCGCTGACAGGACTTCACCTCTCTATGGTCATCCAGGTGGAAACAGAAGAGCTCATAGACGCTGTACAGCACCAGAAACGGGTTAAAGTGTGAAAACTTGTCATAAATTGAGAGAAATACGGGAGAATCGTGACCTCGGAAACTGGCGAGGTTGGCGAGTCTTCGTTGGATGGTTGGTGGGTTTAAGAGTTAAGGATATCAGGGTAGCCAGTCAGAGGCAGAGGAGGGCGGGTCATGCCTTCACCATGGTCATAGGTCTGATGATGTCATTCTGCATTATAACGGGCTGGTGTTCCTGGTTAAACACTCAGATAATAATGTTACCATAGCAACCTAAAATACTCCAAATCTCCCTGACCTCTCTTCTCAGTATAATGCCAGACTGTCCCCCCCTCCTCCAGGCCCTGAAGGCATCATGCGAGCGGGTTGGACTCACAGTGTGCTGGAGGCCAGGTTGGTGTCCTCGTGCTTCAGCTTCCCGTCCAGAGCCAGGCCTCGTTTCTCTCGGTTGTTGGCCAGAAACGGAGTGAGAGTGAAAACTTTACAGAAAGTGGAACTGGGAGCGACGACGTCACTGCGGAGAGGAAGACGAGGAACGTTCATGTCAAACTATTCCATCAGATTCACTTCATTTCAACACTTTATGGACTTCTCATCGATGTTAAAGACGTCTCGAGCCCCGTCCCCACTGCAGGACGATCTCGGTGGAGATGTGGCTTCGTAGAGACGTCTCTACGAAGTGACGTCTCTACGAAGAGAAGTCTCTACGAAGAGAAGTCCTTAAAGTGCTCAGAGAATCACAACGACAGGATGAACTGAAGGAAACCAGAGAAGAAGAAACTGACTCGGACTCCTCGGTGGCCACCGGACATTTATACTGAGCCGTGTTGAACAGGCAGATGTCAGCGTACTGTCTCACTGTGGAGACACAAATCAATCAATCAATCAGTCCATCAATAACACAAACTGATCAGCTGACCAACAGAGACAGAGTGGTGCGTTCAAGTACCTGAGATCTTCATCTTCTTCACCGTCTTGTTGGTGTTGTTGGTGACGTGGACGTTGACACTGATCGGCTCTCCGTGGTAATAAATCTGGGAGACAAACATACTATTATTATTATTAGTAGTAGTAGTAGTATTACAACTATTATTATTATTATTATTATCATTATTATCATTATTATTATTATTACTATTATTATTATTATTATTAATATCACTATTATTATTATTATTATTACTATTATTATTATTATTGTTGCTATTATTATTATTATGACTATTATTATTATTATTATTATTATCATTATTATTATCATTATTATTATTATTATTATTATTATTATTATTGTTATTATTATCATTATGATTATTATTATGACTATTACTATTATTATTATTATTATTATCATTATTATTATTATTATTATTATTATTATGACTATTATTATTATTGTTATTATTATCATTATGATTATCATTATGACTATTACTATTATTATTATTATTATTATTATCATTATTATTATTATTATTATTATTATTATTATGACTATTATTATTATTGTTATTATTATCATTATGATTATCATTATGACTATTACTATTATTATTATTATTATTATCATTATTATTATTATTATTATTATTATTCTGATTACGATTATTATTGTTATTGTTATTATTATAGTGACCTCTTTGTCCAGAGAAGCCTCCAGGTGCAGCGGTTTATCTGACATCAGGAACTGTCTGGTGGTTTCTGCTGTCGGTTGAGGACCCGGTTTCTCTGGAGCGTACTGAACCTTCCGGATCACCAGACGCACCGAGTTCCTGCAGCAACACAACACTGATGATACTACTGGTACTACTTTACTACTACTATAGTTGTGCTGCTACTAGTGCTGCTGATGAACGACTGATTTCACCGTCATTGTTTATTCTGTCAGACTGCAGACGGACGGACGGACGGACGGACTCACGTTTACCTTTTGTGGATCTTTTCTTCGGCGTTTTCAGCACAGAAAGCTTTCACCTCGAAGTCCACGCCGCAGGCCTGAAGACACACAACCACAGAACTGTTGGTCTATTCCGTCGGTGTCTGTCAGTTACACAACTGTTGGTCTGTTCCGTCGGTGTCTGTCAGTTACAGAGGACGGAGAGGAACTTTACCTTCCCAGTGTCCTCAGGGCCCGGCTGCAGGGTGACGGAGCACGGCAGGTTCACCGGAATCTGAAAACACGTCAACGTTGATCATGAGTTTCTATAAATCTATTGATCAGTAATATGATGATAACAGTCACATTAATCTATTGATCAGTAATATGATGATAACAGTCACATAAATCAATTGATCAGTAATCTGATGATAACAGTCACATAAATCTATTGATCAGTAATATAATGATAACAGTCACATAAATCTATTGATCAGTAATATGATGATAACTGTCACATTAATCTATTGATCAGTAATATGATGATAACAGTCACATAAATCTATTGATCAGTAATATGATGATAACAGTCACATAAATCTATTGATCAGTAATATGATGATAACTGTCACATTAATCTATTGATCAGTAATTTGATGATAACAGTCACATAAATCAATTGATCAGTAATATGATGATAACAGTCACATAAATCTATTGATCAGTAATCTGATGATAACAGTCACATAAATCTATTGATCAGTAATATGATGATAACAGTCACATAAATCTGTTGATCAGTAATATGATGATAACAGTCACATAAATCTATTGATCAGTAATTTGATGATAACAGTCACATAAATCTATTGATCAGTAATTTGATGATAACAGTCACATAAATCTATTGATCAGTAATTTGATGATAACAGTCACATAAATCTATTGATCAGTAATATGATGATAACAGTCACATAAATCTATTGATCAGTAATTTGATGATAACAGTCACATAAATCTATTGATCAGTAATTTGATGATAACAGTCACATTAATCTATTGATCAGTAATATGATGATAACAGTCACACTGTCTCCTCTCTTCTTCTTCTTCGGTACCTCGAAGGTGAACGGGTGGGCGTGTTCTCCCAATTTCTTGATGAGGCGTTCCTGAAGACGAGTCAGACTCTTCTTGTCTTCGGGCGGCGGAGGAAACGCTTGGACGTTCGCCACGAACAGGTCCTTCCTGAACGTCAACCCGAGGACGTCCAGGTCCTCGCGACCGTAACGGAACGCACAGGTCAGAGTCACAAACACTGATGAGAACGGAGAACACACGATCACATTCCCATATATGAACAATAACTAACATTATATGAACTGATAATACTGGAGCCAGGCTAGCAGTTCCCCTGCGTTTACAGTCTTTGTGCTAAGCTAGGCTAAAGACATCCTGGACCTTTCTCTGCCCTGGAACCAGAAATGAAACTGAGAACAAGAGGATTTACTAAACGTTAAAATATTCCGTAAAATTTTAATGTTTAATATAAAGATTAGAGGCTCTGGGATGCTTCCCTGAGGAACTCCACTATTTATTCAGGCTGGAGAATGAGGATTTTTAAGAGGAGTAAATGTTGAACTGCTCCTTTAACCAAACAATGCTCTGATGAAGTGTTTGGGATCCACTGAACATTCATGAGATAAAAAACACTTTTGTGCTTCATAAGATGTAATTGTTTAAGTAATGTTTGCATTTGATTGTGAATTAATGGATAATTTTACATCATTAAGCCTCTAAAAGAATTCAAATAAAACAATCTGATGTAGAGAAATCACTATCTGGGCCTGTGACGAAAGTTTTTCATTTATTTGTGTCTAGTTTGAGTGATAACTCAACCAGATTCAAGCTCAAATAACCTTCATCCTGCATCTCTGCTTGTTAAGCTGCAGAAATCGTCCAGGATTAGATGTCCTGAAGACGGTTATTTTACAGCTACAGTGAATGAGTTGTAATTATGATGCTGTAGATAAATCTGGGTGTCATCAGCGTAATGGTTATAATAATAATGTGACCTAACGGGAACACATAAATGGAGAATGATTGGACCAAATGTGGAGGCCACACGTCTGGGCTCCAGCTACCATCAAGGTCACGACCTCTGTATTCTTTCTGGGAATTTATCGGTTTTATCAAACCTGCAGGAAATTTAAAAACGCACATTTGGCGGCTATTTTAAAGGCTGATTGCAGTATTTTACAACTCAATATTTACTTAAATCTGGCAAACAAAATGTGAAATATACTTGCCAGTTGAAGCATCTGTTGGTTAAATATATATATACATATATACATATATATGTATATATATATATAAAATAACTGTTAGGCATCTAGGGCTGGACGATATGGCCAAAATCTTCTCTACCAATATAGGTAATTTCATATCTCGATAACGATATATATCACAATATAAAGCATGTTTTCTGGTAATTCAATAAATAAATATTCCATATGAAATAACCACATGGTAACGCCTGTTTTTTCTCATTTTAAGAGCTTGAGAACAAAATTTACAGTTTGAAGTGAAATTATTGAGAAAAATAAATAAATGTAGGCCGAACCTACATTGCCATAGAAACAACATAGAAAAATATATACGATAGATGTTTTGACTATATTTTGTGTCGGTGGACAGGTTGTTTGATCTGTGAATGAGAACCACGTTTGTACCTTGTTGAAAGCTGCATTTAGATTAGAGATGCAATTCAATTATTAATTCTAATTATCATTGTTATTATTCGGTATCGCTATCGGTACCGCTGTCGCTATCGGTATGGAGACTTAAACATTGGGATAGGTGCCGGCGTAATTTAGATCTTAAAGCTATAAAACAGAACAACTGTCAGAATGTGAGTGAGAATATTTACCGGTCGGATCAGACGACTCACCTTTCCTCTCCTTCAGGTACTCTGGGTCTATCAGGACGACGCCGTCTGCAGGAAGAAACGTCAGAAAGTTAACAAGTAGCCAGAAGACGACGGGTTAGTTCTACCTGCTGGCAGAGAGCAGTGAGCTTTAGTTAACGGTGATCTCACCGACGGGTTCCACCAGGTCCACGTGGTCCACAAAGTCTCTCTTCCCAAGATAGACGGTGAGCTGAGGGACGAACACAGAGGTCATATCAGCCAATCAGAATCAACCGTCAGTACGACGAACAGCCAATCAGAATTCTTCTAGGGTGTTAGCAGGCTTTTGTTCAGTTGTACTTTTTTGGGGTCAAACGTAGGCTACATATTTTAACACAAACTATGATATTTTCCTAAACCTGACCAAGTACTAACATAATGTAGTGTTAACTTATGTCGTGTACTAAACTTATATCATGTACTTAAACATTAAAAACCCGTTAAAAAGTGGCACCAAGCGTCCGTATGTAATGAGTTGTTTGCTGGGTGTTCACATATTAAACCCTCTCCAGGTAACCACATACTTGTTTTTCAAGCATTTACATACATTTTGTTTCGGGTGTTTCGGATACTTTTCTACGAGTTGGGGTTAAAGTTTCCCTTCAGGTTTGGATCAGGTGGAACAGAGAGAAGAAGAGAACTCACCTTTCCATTGGGACTGGCTTTCTTAAACACTCTGAAAGGAAACAGAGAGAGAAGCAGGTAAATGAAACTGGTTCAGGGTTGAAATATTAACAGATGTGTTTCCTGTCTGTCACCGACTCAGTGGAGCCGTTAAAGTTTCTGGCCGTCACCATCTTGGTTTCAGGCCGTCGCCATCTTGGTTTCAGGCCGTCGCCATCTAAAGTCCGCCTAACTACATTTTCCGCCATATTGGATTTCTGGAAAAAACACATTATTGACATCTCCTCCTAAACCGTAGTTCAGATTTTTACCACATTTTCTGTGGATCATTATTGGAGTAAGTTCATCTAAAGTTGCATAAAGCGTGTTGATACCTCATTACGTTTTGAAGATAATGATCAACGAACTTTTCAATGGGAGGAGCTTAGCAGGAAATTGACCATAATTCATTGACTATTAATCCAATCATCATGAATCTTGGTAGATATCTTCAATACGTGTTTGGGAAGAGGCGTACCAAAGCATTTTCCGCTTGACCTATAGGGGGCACCAAAAATATCAAAAAGTATGTACCTCAAGATCCGGCAGACAGAATTTTATCAAATTTGATGCATATGCTCTGGGGCCAAGTATTAATAAAGATCTGAAGTGTCATATTGATCGGTGCATGTGGGCGTGGCCTATTTAGCATTTAATGCTAAATTATGCCTTAGCTCAATTTGCTGTGAGCTGGAACGAGCTAGAGACATGAAACTTGGTACCATAACTGTACATGATGTCATAATACTTCACATAAAATATGATCCCAATTGGACTGATGGTGGCGCTACAACATTTTCTAAACTTTTAAAGGCCGGCCCCCTCACACCACAAGTCAGATTGACTTGAAATTTAATAGACATGTTCAGCTCCGTGTGTTTTACAAAAAGTCTCTTGGACCACTAAAGTCCGCCTTCTAGATTTTCCTCCATTTTGAATAGTTTGAAAAACACATTTTTGACATCTCCTCCTAAACTGTAAGTCTGATTGCTAGCAAGTTTTCTGTGGCTCATTATTGGACCAACCTTATCAAAAGTTATCAAAATCTTGTTGATATCTGATTTCGTTTCCAAGATATTGACCAATGAACTTTAATAGGGCGTGGCTCAGCACATAAATAGACCAAACTCCACAAGCTTTTGGCCCATCATCTCCAAACTTGCAGGATATGTTCAAAGAGTACCTGAAACATATCCAGTTTCATTCAAATCGACCACTAGGGGATGCTACTCGTCAAAGTATACGTCACACATTGTAAATTCAATTCATCTAAGCTTGTCGCGGTAGTTGGTGTGTTACTGGTGTTACACGGTGGTAGGGCACATACCGATTAAATTACATACCCACCGCCCCCACCATCGTTTTGCTTTTTTTTCCAGAAATAAAACCCATTTAGTTCATTTTGGCGGAAAAGTGCCATGTTATCAGTAGATAGTCAGATGACGGACTCTCGACAGTGAACGCACCGCTGAGTTTCGTTTTTAGTTAGTGGTGAAGAGGAGAGATGAAAACACATGGAGGCTTTTCTTCATACAGAGTTGTCCTCTATCAGCCATCCAGGCATCTGTGTGTTCAGCAACACGTGAGGTAAAGTGTTACACTTGGTGTCTTGAGTTAATATTGATGTTATAATGTGTTCTTATTGTTAGCATAAAGTCTGCTAGCCACATGCTAACGAGCTAATGGTTGCTAACAATAGACTCAGATGTGTAGGCTGCTCTGAATGACTCTGTTTAGATTAGTATAGTTTTATGAGTATAGTAGTATTATTATAGTAGTATTGGTATAGTAGTATTAGTATATTAGTATAGTAGTATTAGTATAGTAGTATGAGTATAATCGAATTGAGGTGCCTACAATGACGATGTCTCAGGCTAATGCTCATGTAGTGTTATAATTCAAGTGACCAGCTAATTAGCAGTTTACCTTTAGGTTACGTTAGGTGATGTTAGGTGATGTTAGGTTATGTTAGGTGGTGTTAGGTGATGTTAGGTGATGTTAGGTGATATTAGGTGATGTTAGGTGATGTTAGGTGATTTTAGGTGATGTTAGGTTATGTTAGGTTATGTTAGGTGATATTAGGTGATATTAGGTGATGTTAGTGATGTTAGGTGATGTTAGGTGATTTTAGGTGATGTTAGGTGATTTTAGGTTATGTTAGGTTATGTTAGGTTATGTTAGGTGATGCTAGGTTACGTTAGGTGATGTTAGGTTATGTTAGGTGATGCTAGGTTACGTTAGGTGATGTTAGGTTATGTTAGGTGATGTTAGGTGATGTTAGGTTATGTTAGGTGATGTTAGGTGATTTTAGGTGATGTTAGTGATGTTAGGTGATGTTAGGTGATGTTAGGTTATGTTAGGTGATTTTAGGTGATGTTAGTGATGTTAGGTTATGTTAGGTGATATTAGGTGATGTTAGTGATGTTAGGTGATGTTAGGTGATGTTAGGTTATGTTAGGTGATGTTAGGTGATGTTAGGTTATGTTAGGTGATGTTAGGTGATGTTAGGTTACGTTAGGTGATGTTAGGTTATGTTAGGTTACGTTAGGTGATTTTAGGTGATGTTAGTGATGTTAGGTGATGTTAGGTTATGTTAGGTGATGTTAGGTGATGTTAGGTTATGTTAGGTGATGTTAGGTTATGTTAGGTGATGTTAGGTTACGTTAGGTGATGTTAGGTTATGTTAGGTTACGTTAGGTGATGTTAGGTGATGTTAGGTTACGTTAGGTGATGTTAGGTTACGTTAGGTGATGTTAGGTGATGTTAGGTGATGCTAGGTTACGTTAGGTGATGTTAGGTTATGTTAGGTGATGTTAGGTGATGTTAGGTTACGTTAGGTGACGTTAGGTTACGTTAGGTGATGTTAGGTGATGTTAGGTGATGTTAGGTTATGTTAGGTGATGTTAGGTTATGTTAGGTGATTTTAGGTGATGTTAGTGATGTTAGGTTATGTTAGGTGAATTAGGTGATGTTAGTGATGTTAGGTGATGTTAGGTGATATTAGGTGATGTTAGTGATGTTAGGTGATGTTAGGTGATATTAGGTGATGTTAGTGATGTTAGGTGATTTTAGGTGATGTTAGGTGATGTTAGGTGATGTTAGGTGATGTTAGGTGATGTTAGGTTACGTTAGGTGATGTTAGGTTATGTTAGGTTACGTTAGGTGATTTTAGGTGATGTTAGTGATGTTAGGTGATGTTAGGTGATGTTAGGTGATGTTAGGTTATGTTAGGTGATGTTAGGTGATGTTAGGTTATGTTAGGTGATGTTAGGTGATGTTAGGTTACGTTAGGTGATGTTAGGTTATGTTAGGTTACGTTAGGTTATGTTAGGTGATGTTAGGTGATGTTAGGTTACGTTAGGTGATGTTAGGTTACGTTAGGTGATGTTAGGTGCTGTTAGGTGATGTTAGGTTATGTTAGGTGATGTTAGGTTATGTTAGGTGATTTTAGGTGATGTTAGTGATGTTAGGTTATGTTAGGTGATATTAGGTGATGTTAGTGATGTTAGGTGATGTTAGGTGATATTAGGTGATGTTAGTGATGTTAGGTTACGTTAGGTGATGTTAGGTGATGTTGGGTGATGTTAGGTGATGTTAGGTTATGTTAGGGTGACCATATTTACAAACCCCCAAACCGGGACCCTAAGTGTACCGCACGTTCACGCTCACGTTCACGCGCGTTCATGCTCACGTTCACTCACATGCGCTCGGACCTGAAATCAGATAGTAACTAACAGACCGGTGTAACAGAACCTAAGCGACACATCCAACATGGTGGATTGTCAGTACTAAAACTATCTCTAAACTAGATTAAAAGGAAACATTAAAGGGGCAGTGAGCTCAATTTACTGTATTGACGATTGCTACCAAATTTTCTGTGGATCATTATTGGACCAGGCTCATCAAAAGTTGCATAAAGCTTGTTGATATCTTATTGCATTTCGAAGATAATAAGACAACGACCTTTGGACCATCATCTTGCAAGCTATGCCCACAAGAGTACCTTGAGCGAAAAAGGCTTGAACCTGCGAACTGCCGCTCGCGGCTGTAATTTATTGCTGTTATTGTAATTATATTATAATGTGGCCAGTAAAATCCTTGTTTCTGATTGGCTTGAGGGAGTTTACAAAAAAATTCCTCGCTTTTCAAAAGTGGCATCATTTTCCAGAGTTGGTTTAATTTAAAACAATCTCCTTAAGTTCCAGAACGTCCATATTTTCACATAAATATTTCATTTCCTCATGTTCGTAAAAATGTCTTCACAGTTTTTCAAAACAAATTCCTAATTTTCTCCCAAAACTGTAGTTTTCCAAACGAAGTCCTCACAGACAGAGACAGCAGCCTGGATCAGGTTTCCTCTGAGGGGAGTCCTGCTGTCAATCACCATCATCATCCTCCTCCTCCTCGTCATCATCACCATCAGCAGCTTCCTGTCTCTAATGCTGTCTGACATTATTACCCCCCCCCCCTCCATTAGCTTTCAGCTTCCTCCTGAATGGACCTTCATCAATCAGCAGCATCAGGACGCCGCTTTACGGGAAAACACCGGGACCCCTGGGAGCTCGCTCAGCACGCACATTACCTGCTCACCATCGTCTCTGCAATTAGTCCAATTAAAGTTTAACGTGGAGAAGCTCTGAACGCTCACAGACAGCAGCGAACCCACCACAGCTCATCTGACATACAATCACTGCAGCACTTCATCAAGCAATAGAGGTATATATAGGTTGATAAATGTACTGTATGTTGTTGTTTCAAAACTTCTGCCCACATTTATAAAGAAATTCCAGTAAAGTTGCGTAAATCTTCAACATCAATCAGTCGACTGACTGACTGTCTGTCTGACTGTCTGACTGACTGACTGTCTGACTGACTGACTGTCTGACTGACTGACTGACTGACTGACTGACTGACTGACTGTCTGACTGACTGACTGACTGACTGACTGACTGTCTGACTGACTGACTGACTGACTGACCGACCGACCGACCGACCGACCGTCCGTCCGACCGACCGCGACGA
>CM025833.1:22412284-22425029 GCA_014673565.1 Sebastes schlegelii
TTGGAGTGTTTTGCCAGGTACGACACCAGGCAGGATTCCTCTGAATCAAACTCCATTTAAAAAAATGTAATAGAGTTTAGTTCAGCTCTGTTGAATAAAATCCTACATTACAGGAGTTGTTAACTCTCTGTGATGTTTCACCAGATAAGAAACAGACTCTGGTACTCTGTTACTCTGTTACTCTGTTAAACTGTTACTCTGTTACTCTGTTAAACTGTTACTCTGTTACTCTGTTAAACTGTTAAACTGTTACTCTGTTACTCTGTTACTCTGTTAAACTGTTACTCTGTTAAACTGTTACACTGTTAAACTGTTACTCTGTTAAACTGTTACACTGTTACACTGTTACTCTGTTAAGCTGTTACTCTGTTACGCTGTTACACTGTTACTCTGTTAAACTGTTACTGTTACGCTGTTACGCTGTTACTCTGTTACACTGTTACACTGTTACTCTGTTAAACTGTTACTCTGTTACTCTGTTAAACTGTTACACTGTTACTCCATTAAACTGTTACTCTGTTACTCTGTTAAACTGTTAAACTGTTACTCTGTTACTCTGTTAAACTGTTAAACTGTTAAACTGTTACTCTGTTAAACTGTTAAACTGTTACTCTGTTACAATGGTACTCTGTTACACTGTTACTCTGTTACTCTGTTAAACTGTTACACTGTTACACTGTTACTCTGTTAAACTAGTACACTGTTACTCTGTTAAACTGTTACACTGGTACTCTGTTACACTGTTACTCTGTTAAACTGTTACTCTGTTACTCTGTTAAACTGTTAAACTGTTACTCTGTTACTGTTAAACTGTTACTCTGTTACACTGTTACTCTGTTAAACTGTTAAGCTGTTAAGCTGTTACTCTGTTACTCTGTTAAACTGTTACTCTGTTACTCTGTTACTCTGTTAAACTGTTACACTGTTACTCTGTTAAACTGTTACTCTGTTAAACTGTTACGCTGTTACTCTGTTAAACTGGTACACTGTTACTCTGTTAAACTGTTAAACTGTTAAGCTGTTACTCTGTTACTCTGTTACTCTGTTAAACTGTTACTCTGTTACACTGTTACTCTGTTAAACTGTTAAACTATTAAGCTGTTACTCTGTTACTCTGTTAAACTGTTACTCTGTTACTCTGTTACTCTGTTAAACTGTTAAACTGTTACTCTGTTACTCTGTTAAACTGTTAAACTGTTACTCTGTTACTCTGTTAAACTGTTACGCTGTTACTCTGTTAAACTGGTACACTGTTACTCTGTTAAACTGTTAAACTGTTACTCTGTTACTCTGTTAAACTGTTACTCTGTTACACTGTTACACTGTTACTCTGTTAAACTGTTACTCTGTTAAACTGTTAAACTGTTACTCTATTACTCTGTTAAACTGTTACGCTGTTACTCTGTTAAACTGTTACTCTGTTACTCTGTTAAACTGTTACTCTGTTACTCTGTTAAACTGTTACTCTGTTACTCTGTTAAACTGTTAAACTGTTAAGCTGTTACTCTGTTACTCTGTTAAACTGTTACTCTGTTACACTGTTACTCTGTTAAACTGTTACTCTGTTACTCTGTTAAACTGTTAAACTGTTACTCTGTTAAACTGGTACACTGTTACTCTGTTAAACTGATAAACTGTTACTATGTTACTCTGTTAAACTGTTACTCTGTTACTCTGTTACTCTGTTAAACTGTTAAACTGTTACACTGGTACTCTGTTACACTGTTACACTGTTACACTGTTACTCTGTTAAACTGTTACTCTGTTACTCTGTTAAACTGTTACTCTGTTACTCTGTTAAACTGTTACGCTGTTACTCTGTTACACTGTTACTCTGTTAAACTGTTAAACTGTTAAACTGTTACTCTGTTACTCTGTTAAACTGTTACTCTGTTACACTGTTACACTGTTACTCTGTTAAACTGTTACTCTGTTAAACTGTTAAACTGTTACTCTATTACTCTGTTAAACTGTTACGCTGTTACTCTGTTAAACTGTTACTCTGTTACTCTGTTAAACTGTTACTCTGTTACTCTGTTAAACTGTTAAACTGTTAAGCTGTTACTCTGTTACTCTGTTAAACTGTTACTCTGTTACTCTGTTAAACTGTTACTCTGTTACACTGTTACACTGTTACTCTGTTAAACTGTTACTCTGTTACTCTGTTAAACTGTTAAACTGTTAAACTGTTAAACTGGTACACTGTTACTCTGTTAAACTGATAAACTGTTACTATGTTACTCTGTTAAACTGTTACACTGTTACTCTGTTACTCTGTTAAACTGTTACTCTGTTACACTGTTACACTGTTAAACTGTTACTCTGTTAAACTGTTACTCTTATACACAGTTACACTGTTACTGTTACTGGTATTGTTACTGGTACTCTGTTACTGGTACTGTTACTGGTACTGGTACTGTTACTCTGCTACTGTTACTGTTACTCTGTTACTGTTACTGGTTCTGTTACTGTTACTGTTACTCTGTTACTGGTACTGGTACTCTGTTACTGGTACTGGTACTGTTACTCTGTTACTGGTACTGTTACTGGTACTGTTACTGTTACTCTGGTACTGTTACTGTTACTTTGTT
Organism: Sebastes schlegelii; assembly: GCA_014673565.1. Classification (NCBI taxonomy): domain Eukaryota; kingdom Metazoa; phylum Chordata; class Actinopteri; order Perciformes; family Sebastidae; genus Sebastes; species Sebastes schlegelii. Next base: position 22,414,876 of record CM025833.1, read on the forward strand.
ACTAGCACTGTTACTGGTACTGTTACTGGTACTGGTACTGGTACTGTTACTGTTACTTTGTTACTGTTACTGTTACTGGTACTGTTACTCTGTTACTGATACTGTTACTGGTACTGTTACTGTTACTCTGTTACTGTGACTTTGTTAATGGTACTGTTACTGGTACTGTTACTCTGTTACTGGTACTGGTACTCTGGTACTGTTACTGTTACTTTGTTACTGTTACTCTGTTACTGTTACACTGTTACTGTTACACTGTTACACTGTTACACTGTTACTATTACTGGTACTCTGTTACTCTGTTACTGTTACACTGTTACTGTTACACTGTTACTATTACTGTTACTGTTACTGTTACTGGTACTGGTACTCTGTTACACTGTTACTGTTACTGTTACTGGTACTCTGTTACACTGTTAATGTTACACTGTTACTATTACTGTTACTGTTACTGGTACTGGTACTGTTACACTGTTACTATTACTGTTACTGTTACTGGTACTGGTACTCTGTTACACTGTTACTGTTACTGTTACTGTTACACTGTTACTGGTACTGTTACACTGTTACTGGTACTGTTACTCTGTTACTGGTACTGGTACTGGTACTCTGTTACTGTTACACTGTTACTATTACTGTTACACTGTTACTGTTACACTGTTACTGTTACTCTGTTACACTGTTACTGTTACACTGTCACTATTACTATTACTGGTACTGTTACTGTTACTCTGTTACACTGTTACTGTTACACTGTTACTGTTACACTGTTATTATTACTGTTACTGGTTCTGTTACACTGTTACTGGTACTGTTACACTGTTACTGGTACTGTTACACTGTTACTGGTACTGTTACTCTGTTACACTGTTACTATTACTCTGTTACACTGTTACTGTTACACTGTTACTATTACTGTTACTGGTACTGTTACACTGTTACTAGTATTGGTACTGTTACTCTGTTACACTGTTACTGGTACTGTTACAATAGTACTGTTACTGGTACTGTTACACTGTTACTGGTAGTGTTACACTGTTACTGGTACTGTTACAATAGTACTGTTACTGGTACTGGTACTATGTTACACTGGTACTGGTACTGTTACTGGTACTGGTACTCTGTTACTATTACTGTTACTCTGTTACTGGTACTCTGTTACACTGTTACTATTACTGTTACTGGTACTCTGTTACACTGTTACTATTACTGTTACTGGTACTATGTTACACTGTTAGTATTACTGTTACTGGTACTCTGTTACACTGGTACTGTTACTGGTACTGTTACACTGTTACTGTTACACTGTTACTATTACTGTTACTGGTACTCTGCTACTGTTACTGGTACTGTTACTCTGTTACTGTTACTGGTTCTGTTACTGTTACTCTGTTACTGTTACTCTGTTACTGGTACTGGTACTGTTACTCTGGTACTGTTACTGTTACTGGTACTGTTACTCGGTTACTGGTACTGTTACTCTGTTACTGGTACTGTTACTGTTACTCTGGCACTGTTACTGTTACTGTTACTTTGTTACTGGCACTGTTACTGGCACTGGTACTGTTACTGGTACTGGTACTGTTACTCTGGCACTGTTACTGTTACTGTTACTTGTACTCTGTTACACTGTTACTGTTACACTGTTACTATTACTGTTACTGGTACTGTTACACTGTTACTATTACTGGTACTGTTACTGTTACTCTGTTACACTGTTACTGTTACACTGTTATTATTACTGTTACTGGTTCTGTTACACTGTTACTGGTACTGTTACACTGTTACTGGTACTGTTACTCTGTTACACTGTTACTGTTACTATTACTGTTACTGTTACGCTGTTACACTGGTACTGTTACACTGTTACTGTTACTATTACTGGTTCTGTTACACTGTTACTGGTACTGTTACACTGTTACTGTTACTGTTACACTGTTACTGGTACTCTGTTACACTGTTACTGTTACTATTACTGGTACTGTTACTGGTACGCTGTTACACTGGTACTGTTACTGTTACTCTGTTACACTGTTACTGTTACACTGTTACTATTACTGTTACTGGTACTGTTACACTGTTACTGGTACTGTTACTCTGTTACACTGTTACTGGTACTGGTACTCTGTTACACTGGTACTCTTACTGGTACTGGTACTCTGTTACACTGTTACTATTACTGGTACTCTGTTACACTGGTACTGTTACTGGTACTGTTACACTGTTACACTGTTACTGGTACTGTTACTGGTACTGTTACTGTTACTCTGGTACTGTTACTGTTACTTTGTTACTGGCACTGTTACTGGCACTGGTACTGTTACTGGTACTGGTACTGTTACTGTTACTCTGGCACTGTTACTGTTACTTTGTTACTGGTACTGGTACTGGTACTGTTACTCTGGTACTGGTACTGTTACTGTTACTCTGTTACTGGTACTGTTACTCTGTTACTGGTACTGTTACTGGTACTGTTACTTTGTTACTGGTACTGTTACTGTTACTCTGTTACTGTGACTTTGTTAATGGTACTGTTACTGGTACTGTTACTCTGTTACTGGTACTGGTACTCTGGTACTGGTACTGTTACTGTTACTCTGTTACTGTTACACTGTTACTGTTACACTGTTACTGGTACTGTTACTCTGTTACTGGTACTGTTACTCTGTTACTGGTACTGGTACTGTTACTGTTACACTGTTACTGTTACACTGTTACTATTACTGGTACTCTGTTACACTGTTACTGTTACACTGTTACTATTACTGTTACTGGTACTCTGTTACACTGTTACTGTTACTGGTACTGTTACTGTTACACTGTTACTATTACTGGTACTCTGTTACACTGTTACTGTTACACTGTTACTATTACTGGTACTGTTACACTGTTACTGTTACTGTTACTGTTACACTGTTACTGTTACACTGTTACTGGTACTGTTACACTGTTACACTGTTACTGTTACTGTTACACTGGTACTGTTACTGTTACTCTGTTACACTGGTACTGTTACTGTTACTATTACTGGTACTGTTACTGTTACTGGTACTTTGTTACACTGTTACTGGTACTGGTACTGTTACTGTTACACTGTTACTGGTACTGTTACACTGTTACTATTACTGTTACTGGTACTGGTACTCTGTTACACTGTTACTGGTACTGTTACACTGTTACTGGTACTGTTACTCTGTTACTGGTACTGTTACTGTTACTCTGTTACTGTTACTCTGTTACACTGTTACTGTTACACTGTTACTGTTACACTGTTACTATTACTGGTACTCTGTTACACTGTTACTGTTACACTGTTACTATTACTGTTACTGGTACTGTTACACTGTTACTGGTACTGTTACTGGTACTGGTACTGTTACTGTTATTCTGTTACACTGTTACTATTACTGGTACTGTTACTCTGTTACACTGTTACTGTTACACTGTTACTATTACTGTTACTGGTTCTGTTACACTGTTATTGGTACTGTTACACTGTTACTGGTACTGTTACACTGTTACTGGTACTGTTACTCTGTTACACTGTTACTGTTACTATTACTGGTACTGTTACTGGTACGCTGTTACACTGGTACTGTTACTCTGTTACACTGTTACTGTTACACTGTTACTATTACTGGTTCTGTTACACTGTTACTGGTACTGTTACACTGTTACTGGTACTGTTACACTGTTACTGGTACTGTTACACTGTTACTGGTACTGTTACTCTGTTACACTGTTACTGTTACTATTACTGGTACTGTTACTGTTACACTGTTACTGGTACTGTTACTCTGTTACACTGTTACTGTTACTATTACTGGTACTGTTACTGTTACTCTGTTACACTGTTACTGTTACACTGTTACTATTACTGTTACTGGTACTGTTACACTGTTACTGGTACTGTTACTCTGTTCCACTGTTACTGGTACTGTTACAATAGTACTGTTACTGTTACTGGTACTCTGTTACACTGGTACTGTTACTGGTACTGGTACTCTGTTACACTGTTACTGTTACTCTGTTACTGGTACTCTGTTACACTGTTACTATTACTGTTACTGTTACTGGTACTCTGTTACACTGTTACTATTACTGTTACTGGTACTCTGTTACACTGTTACACTGTTACTATTACTGGTACTGTTACTGTTACTGTTACTGTTACTCTGTTACTGGTACTGTTACTGTGTTACTGGTACTGTTACTGTTACTCTGTTACTGGTACTCTGTTACACTGTTACTATTACTGTTACTGGTACTCTGTTACACTGGTACTGTTACTGGTACTGTTACACTGTTACACTGTTACTATTACTGGTACTGTTACTGTTACTCTGTTACTGTTACTGTTACTGGTACTGTTACTGGTACTCTGTTACTGGTACTGGTACTGTTAGTGTTACTCTGTTACTGGTAATGGTACTGTTACTGTTACTCTGTTACTGTTACTGGTACTCTGTTACTGTTACTGGTACTGTTACTGTTACTGTTACTCTGTTACTGTTACTGGTACTGTTACTGTTACTGTTACTCTGTTACTCTGTTACTGTTACTGGTACTGTTACTGTTACTGTTACTCTGTTACTGGTACTGGTAGTGTTACTGTTACTCTGTTACTGGTAATGGTACTGTTACTGTTACTCTGTTACTGTTACTGTTACTCTGTTACTCTGTTACTGTTACTGGTACTGTTACTGTTACTGTTACTGGTACTGGTAGTGTTACTGTTACTCTGTTACTGGTACTGGTACTGTTACTGTTACTGTTACTGGTACTGTTACTGGTACTCTGTTACTGGTACTGGTACTGTTACTTATGCGTCGTACAGAAGCGGATCAGGTCCTGGAACCTGGCGTGCTGGTTCAGGTCTCGGTGCTTCAGTTGACCCATGATGTGTCTCTTCCAGGTCTCCGCCGACCGGCCGCCGCGTCCCGGAGCCCAATCCGTCATCACGGTCAGAGCTCCCGGCCTGCTGCTCCGGGCTGTTACCGGCTCCTCCAGGCTGCTCTCCCCGCTGACTGGCGCTCACTGAGCGGCCTGCTGCTCCGGGCTGTTACCGGCTCCTCCAGGCTGCGCTCCCCGCTGACTGGCGCTCACTGAGCGGCCTGCTGCTCCGGGCTGTTACCGGCTTCTCCAGGCTGCTCTCCCCGCTGACTGGCGCTCACTGAGCGGCCTGCTGCTCCGGGCTGTTACCGGCTCCTCCAGGCTGCTCTCCCCGCTGACTGGCGCTCACTGAGCGGCCTGCTGCTCCGGGCTGCTCCGCGTCGGAGCTCCGGCTGTTCTCACCGCCGCCATGTTACTCCTCCTCCTTCCTGTTGACGTTTCTCCTTCTTCTTCTCTGGTGTTTGTTTGTTTGTTTGTTTGTTTGTTTGTTTGTTTGTTTTTATTATTATTATTTCAAAATGTCAGTATCCATAGTAACAGCAGAAAACATTAAAAACATTTACAAACAGAAGCATAAACAGAAACAAGGAGCCAAACATTAAAGAACAGAAAGAAAACAAAACCAACATCAAATTATAATTAAAAAAATGGAATTAATAATAATAATAATAATAATAATAATAAAAAACGCAATCAAAATAAATAAATAAATAATAATAAAAAAAGACCACGTGAGAGTATGACAATAATTTCACTTAAAAACATTAAAGATATCACATACATTCATTGTTTTCATTGCTTTTTGTTTTGTGAGGGAGAAATTGTTGACAGATATAATTCCATTTCTTTCATAAATACAAAGAAATTAGGCTTTTTACCTGTAAATGTACACGTGTGAATGTGGAACAAATTAAATTAATAAGAAAGAATGCATCACTGTCTTTGTCACTGTAACCATAGCAACCAAATATAATATTTCTACAGTATAGTGCAAAATCTGAAAAAAATGTAAACACGTATATAAAATTATTGACATCTTTCCACAATTCTCATGATGACTGACCTGAGCAGAATAAATGATGTGATTTTTACATCTACGTCACTCTGACGGGGGGCGGGGCTAAGGCTGCTCTCAGCCAATCAGCGCCGTTCTCTTCTCTTCCGGGTTTGACTCGAGGGAAAAACAAAACAACCCTCAGGACACGCCCCCTGATGACGTCATCAAACTAACTTTACATAAAACTTAAACATGTTCAGATTTTAATTTACAACTAAATTATGCACATATATTTTACAGTTTAAAAAATATAAAATAAATCAAACAACAGATAAAAAGTACAGAAAGGGAAAGATTAATGAAAACTAAAAATTGGAATAAATTTAAATAGTTTTTTACCAATTTAGAATTGTTGAGTTTTAAGATTTCAATCGTAGTCAAGTTTTAAAATCTGTATTTTTAAAAGTATAAAAGGAACGTAGTCTTTTAAAAAAAAAAGTTGGATATAATATTTTATCTTTTTTATTTCTATTAATTATTTCTAGGTTATTTTTTTATTTCATCAAAGTAAAAATGGATAATTCTCTTCATGTCCGTTCAGTGGAAAATAAAAAGTCTGAAATAATAAATATGAAACTCTGTGAGACAGTTTGAACTTTTATTATTAAGAAACAAATAAAACTAGTTTATGTACAAACGGTGATTAAAAACATAGAAAACATGTTGCTGCTATAAAAAACAGCTTAAGGTGCGTTCAAATGTAAAACACTGATCCGGCCCACGTTAACGTGAAGTTTGTCCTGTTTCAGCTTCCGTACCGGGTCCTGGTCCCAGTTCAGTCTCCGTACCGGGTCCTGGTCCCAGTTCAGCCTCCGTACCGGGTCCTGGTCCCAGTTCAGCCTCTGTACCGGGTCCTGGTCTCGTTACAGCCTCCGTACCGGGTCCTGGTCCCGGTTCAGCCTCCGTACCGGGTCCTGGTTCAGATTCGGTTCAGTTTGTTCTGGGTCATCTGGACCAGCAGCTCGGAGTATCTCTCCAGCAGAGACATCGTCCCGTCGTCCTCCGGTCCACCAGAGGAGGGGGCGCCGCCGCCGCCGCCGCCTCGTACACCCCCCCCCCGCAGCACCGCCGCCAGCTCAGAGTGGACGACATCAAACGCACCCTGCAGGACGGACGCCATCTGAAGACGGCGCTCCGACCCGCCAACCGCCACACCGAGCTGCAGGACATGAAATCAGAAGAAACGCTGAAATAACCAAATCAGAAATATGATCAAAGTTATAATATATAAAAGGAGTTATTCTAGATTTACTGTTTATGTTCATTTCACTTGATTATAATATGTTTTGTTCAATAAAACATCTAGTTGTTGTAATTATTCTAATACAGAATTATTAAAATCTATTTTATCAGCGTCTCTCGAAATATTACAATTCATATCAATATTACATCTGAGCGACCCGGCGGCTACGGATGATTCTGCAAATTATATTTTATTATTAAAATATTATGATTTTTTTTTAATTACTTCTTGAATCATTTTTTTTGTTTTTTTTACTTTTTTCCTTCAAAATATAAATATAAACTTTTTCTCGAAACGTTTCTAGAAATTAAATTTTGTTCTTGAAATTCCAAATTTTCAGACAGGAAGTCAGTCGGACAGGAAGTAGACCTGCTGGTAGAGGTGTACGGCTCTCCTCGCCGTCTGTCTCAGCTCGTTGGCGACCTGCTGAACCTGCTGCAGACTGACCGACTCGTCATCACCTGAACCTGAACACAGAGAACATCCTGATAGGTCATCTCTACTGAGAACCTGAACAGAGAACATCCTGATAGGCCATCTCTACTGAGAACCTGAACACAGAGAACATCCTGATAGGTCATCTCTACTGAGAACCTGAACACAGAGAACATCCTGATAGGCCATCTCTACTGAGAACCTGAACACAGAGAACATCCTGATAGGTCATCTCTACTGAGAACCTGAACACAGAGAACATCCTGATAGGTCATCTCTACTGAGAACCTGAACAGAGAACATCCTGATAGGCCATCTCTACTGAGAACCTGAACACAGAGAACATCCTGATAGGTCATCTCTACTGAGAACCTGAACACAGAGAACATCCTGATAGGTCATCTCTACTGAGAACCTGAACACAGAGAACATCCTGATAGGTCATCTCTACTGAGAACCTGAACAGAGAACATCCTGATAGGCCATCTCTACTGAGAACCTGAACACAGAGAACATCCTGATAGGTCATCTCTACTGAGAACCTGAACACAGAGAACATCCTGATAGGCCATCTCTACTGAGAACCTGAACAGAGAACATCCTGATAGGTCATCTCTACTGAGAACCTGAACAGAGAACATCCTGATAGGTCATCTCTACTGAGAACCTGAACACAGAGAACATCCTGATAGGTCATCTCTACTGAGAACCTGAACAGAGAACATCCTGATAGGTCATCTCTACTGAGAACCTGAACAGAGAACATCCTGATAGGTCATCTCTACTGAGAACCTGAACAGAGAACATCCTGATAGGCCATCTCTACTGAGAACCTGAACACAGAGAACATCCTGATAGGTCATCTCTACTGAGAACCTGAACAGAGAACATCCTGATAGGCCATCTCTACTGAGAACCTGAACACAGAGAACATCCTGATAGGTCATCTCTACTGAGAACCTGAACAGAGAACATCCTGATAGGTCATCTCTACTGAGAACCTGAACACAGAGAACATCCTGATAGGTCATCTCTACTGAGAACCTGAACACAGAGAACATCCTGATAGGTCATCTCTACTGAGAACCTGAACACAGAGAACATCCTGATAGGTCATCTCTACTGAGAACCTGAACACAGAGAACATCCTGATAGGTCATCTCTACTGAGAACCTGAACAGAGAACATCCTGATAGGTCATCTCTACTGAGAACCTGAACAGAGAACATCCTGATAGGCCATCTCTATTGAGAACCTGAACACAGAGAACATCCTGATAGGTCATCTCTACTGAGAACCTGAACACAGAGAACATCCTGATAGGTCATCTCTACTGAGAACCTGAACAGAGAACATCCTGATAGGCCATCTCTACTGAGAACCTGAACACAGAGAACATCCTGATAGGTCATCTCTACTGAGAACCTGAACACAGAGAACATCCTGATAGGCCATCTATACTGAGAACCTCAACACAGAGAACATCCTGATAGGTCATCTCTACTGAGAACCTGAACAGAGAACATCCTGATAGGTCATCTCTACTGAGAACCTGAACAGAGAACATCCTGATAGGTCATCTCTACTGAGAACCTGAACAGAGAACATCCTGATAGGCCATCTCTACTGAGAACCTGAACACAGAGAACATCCTGATAGGCCATCTCTACTGAGAACCTGAACACAGAGAACATCCTGATAGGCCATCTCTACTGAGAACCTGAACAGAGAACATCCTGATAGGCCATCTCTACTGAGAACCTGAACACAGAGAACATCCTGATAGGTCATCTCTACTGAGAACCTGAACACAGAGAACATCCTGATAGGCCATCTCTACTGAGAACCTGAACACAGAGAACATCCTGATAGGTCATCTCTACTGAGAACCTGAACACAGAGAACATCCTGATAGGCCATCTCTACTGAGAACCTGAACACAGAGAACATCCTGATAGGTCATCTCTTCCAAAATATCTACTAAATATATATATAAATAAATAAATAAATAAATCTGGAAGTAAACATCAAACTCAAAGTAATAAATATATAAATAAATAAATAGGTCAATAAATAAATCTGGAAGTAAACAACAAACCCAAAGTAATAAATACCTAAATAAATAGATAAATAAATAGGTAAATAAATACATATAAAAATAAATAAATAAATAAATAAATGTGGATATAATATAACGAGACAAAGTTGTGACATTAGGAGAAACAGTATTTTGAGATGCTGTCCTCGTCTGCACACCGTACCTGGATCAGTCTGGATTCTGGTCTGGGATCCTCCTGGACCCTCCTCCTGCCTGATGATGTCAGCGGCAGTGGGCGTGGCTGTGGGAGTGACGGAGGGGGCGGGGCTAAAGGTGAGGGTTTGATTGGTCAGCGTCTCCTCAACGCTGCTGCTGCCCCCCCTCCCGACTTCGCCTGGTGACATCACCTCGGTGGGCGTGGCCACCAGCTGAGACAACGCAAAGACACTGAGGGACACCAAGAAGAGGAGAGGAGAGGAGAGGAGAGG